>WOXC01000800.1:385000-544604 GCA_011680675.1 Gymnobelideus leadbeateri
AATATTTACCTATCTTAAATCTTTTGGCTCATCTTCCATTATCTGCAGCTCCTCTAAGTGCCCAGACAGGGGCTTCTTGATTATATCTTTAAATTATTTCAGTAACCTGCAACACTTTTGAGGAGCCTGAAGAGCTGAACTTAATTAAGTTCAAAGTAGCTTTAATTAAAGCTACCAGGTGCTCTTTTACTAACTTTGTACTTAACCTCAACTTAAGTACCCGATTAACTATAATTAGTCAGGTAATTTGAGTATATGCTTAGACTGAAATATTCACACTGATTTTCCTGTGAGTAGGGAAAGGGATTCTAATCCTATCTGGTAATCCTGGGAGCTGAAGTCTAGAGGGACTGTCATCCTCAGCCCAGAAAGAGGTTGAGGCTATTGCAAGCTTTGAGTCAGGATACAGACTTCCATAACTCCCAGGAGTTTTGAACCAGTCGATCAGCCTATGGAAAAGGAAAAGGAAAAGGCAAACATAGACGAAGGGAGAGAGGAGGCAACAGATGAGAGTGGGAGCAGCAGCAGTCTTGAAACAGTGATGGAGTCCCAGGTGGTTATCTTGAGATGTAAGCTCGAGGACTAGGGACTAACCATAGCATGCTGGCTTCAGCAGCCTCCACTCAGTAGAGCAAGAACTCAGGCTGAAAACTTCTACTTGCAGCCACCTCTTTAGGAAGTGAGGAGAGGCTTCATGAGGTGTTAGTCTTTCCAAATATCCTTCCTCTTGCCTGTTTGTTAATAGGCATTTCTTTATGATTACACACACACACACACACACACACACACACACACACACACACACACTGTTTTTTTAAGCTATTGATATTTTCTCATTTTGTTTCATATAAAAATCCAGAAATAATTCACTCATGTTTTAAGCTACATGTCTATATTTATGCTATAGTGGGTACAAATGGAGAACATCAGTGGCTTGCTGGAAATACATAGAATTTAATAAGGTCAGAGATATAAATCTCTATCCAAAATATCAAGGGTTTCCCCCTAATTGAGTCTTCAGAGGTATATGGCTAAGATTTTAATAGTGATGATTTTCATTTTTAACATTTATTTATAAAATCTTAAACTCTCAAAGAGAGACAATTACATTAATTGAGTCCTAGGCTAAAGCTGACTGAGCTGCTTTGGTACCTAGATTCAGGTTACTAAAACTTAGGGGCTTTAGGAAAATCTTGTGTCTTAGCACAGGGCAGATGGAGTTAGGGATCAAAGAGAAGGTCAAACTTTTCTTCTCAATGATACCTGATGGTTACATACCTCCATCTTTTCTAGTTTCAATAATAACAGCTAATATGTAGCACTTTACAATTTGCTAAGCTCTTTACAGATGTTATGTCCTCTGATCCTCACAACAACCCATGAAGAAGATGTTATTGTTATCTCTGGTTTTTTTAAGATAAGGAAACTGATTCCAAGAGAGGTTAGGTAACTTTAGTGGGGTCACAAAGCTAGTAAGTGTTTAAGGCAGGATTTGAATTCAGGTCCTACTTTCTCCAAGGTAAGTACTATACAATCTAGTTGCCTCATTTCAAGACCATCTCAGTGTGGAGCAGTGGAAAGACATCTAGAGCATAAGACCTGTCCAATCCCAGCTACCTTTTTGACCATTTATCTATGCTGGGTCAGGTATCCTATAGATAAAATGAAGTAGTTGGACTAGACCAGTGTCATTTTCAAAATTTTGCCTAGCAGTAGCTAGATAATGCAATAAATAGAGCTCAGACCCTAGAGTCAGGAGGACCTGAGTTCAAATCACTTACTAGCTATGTAACTCTGGGCAAGTTACTTAATCCCAATTGCCTCACCAACAAATTTTGCCTAGGAACCCCAGAGTATGCGTGAGACCCTTTCAAAGCTATTTTCATAATAATATTGAAACATTTTAGTTTCTGATACAGTAAATATTGATAAATGTAAATGGAATATACTGGCAAATATTTAACAACTGAAAAAAATTTACATGCGATACATTTTAAAATTTAATCTTCATTATTAACATTTTCTCCTTTACTTTCTTAAGTCTAGATAATCAACAAAACAATAAATCAAATCCTGATTTGTAGCATTTGCTGATTTCTAACAAATAATCACCCTGAAAATTTAATGTCTGACTCTAGTGAGCTGGCTCCAGTATGCCTCTGGATGTAACATGCATTTTTAAAAAAGTTCTTTGTGGGGGCAGCTAGGTGGAGAAGTGAATAGAGAACTGGCCCTGGAGTCAGAAGGACCTGAGTTCAAATTTGACTTCATACACTTAACACTTGCTAGCGTGTGACCTTGGGCAAGTCACTTAACTCCAATTGCCTTACCTACCCCACTCCAAAAAAACAAACAACAACAACAAAACAAAAGACCAAAAAAAAGTTCTTTGTGGGGGCTCCAATAATTTTTAAGTGTGTGAAGGGAAACTGAGGAAAGAATGTTGACCCAGGAAAGGAGATTCTGGGTTCAAATCCCATTTCTGATTCTTACTTTTTGTGTGACCTTGGGCAAATGATTTAACCTTCCTAAGACTAAGGGATTAGATTAGGTGTCTCTAATACCCTTTCTAGCTCCAAATCTATGATCCAATGATATATTAACTTTATACCATATGCAATCTCCTAATATGGGGTGGGGGTAGGGTGGGTATTTTGATGTGTCTCTGATTTGCTCCTAGTGAGATGTAAAGCTCCCAAGGAAAAGCTGATGGAAGAAGTCATGTTATAATGGGAAAAATCTTAGCTCCAGAGTCAGCAAAACTGGGTTCAAATCCCAACTTGGTTATTTCCTGTGTGACCTTGGATAAGTCACTTCTTTCTGGTTCTCAATTTACTCATTTGTTAGGTTCAGAGGTCTCTAAGGTTCCTTTCAGTGCTGACCTTTTGTGATTCCATTATGAACAATCAGGAAAAGACTAAAATTACAACAGGACATTTGGAAGATAGACCTGAGAAACACAGCTTGACTTTTAGGGAATGACAAAATACAATACATAGCCTGGATCGCTCAGAGTTTCTGTCTTTTGGAGCAACTGTGGGTCAGGTCAGGCCCCACTCCAAAACCTGTAAAGATGGCTTAAGGTTCAGGGTAAGGAAGGTGAGGCTGAGGAGATGCCCCCAGGGTTTAAGGGGGAGTCTGGCAAACGGTACAGGGAACAGACTCCCCTTCCCACCCAGGGGAGGAGGAGGAGCAGGAGCTCAGACCACTGACAGATTTATGGCAGCTGTGGGTGTGGTAGGCTGTTACTCAGCATCTGACTTTTTAATGTGCCTCTCCCTCTCCAGCCTCCAGAAACTCAGGTCTTTGTGCAGGACAATAAGAAACCTATAAATTTAGGGGGACAGGGAGCTGGGGGAGGGGAGCTCTGCTCTGACATCTCTCCTCTCAGTCACATAAGAGCACATTGTCCACTTTGCCCAGAGAAGGCTGGGACCAAGGGGATTCTAGAGTTGTGTAAGAAGGGTGGGGAGGGATGTCAGGGTCAGTTCACCTTTGTTACCCCATTCCTGGGCTTCTGAATTGGGGGAGGGGAGGTGAAAAGGCCTATCATGGGTGGGAGCAAGGGGAGAATACATTCTGACCACCCAGTGACCTCTGGGTAATAGAACCGAGATCCAAAGGTCATATGTATGTTTGTAATAACAATAATAATAGATAGCATTTATATAGTGGTTTAAGATCTGCAAAATGCAGATCAATGCAAAATCATAACAACCCTGGGAGGAATCTGCTCTTATTATCCCTATTTTACAGATGAGGACATTGAGACAGAGAAATTAAGTGACTTATCTTCAAAGCAATATAAGCAGTAAGTCAGGTCCTCCTGATTCCAGTTTCCGAGCTCTATCAACTACACCACATATGGGGGTGGGGGAGGGGAAGGGGTGTGCCGGCAGCCTGTGTGGTCTATGATGGATGGCCAATGTAGTGTAATAGAGCATGGTCATGGCTTGAGAAGGCCCATGTTTTGGATCTGACTCTATCACATACAAATGCATGATCTTGGGCAGGTCATTTAACTTCTCTGAGACTCAGTTTGCCTACCTGTTAAATGAAGACAATGACCTGCCTAACTACTGTGCAGGGTTGCTTTGAGGGAATGCCTTTGAAAATACTTTGTATCATAAAGAGCTCATGATCATTAGTGGGTCTGAGCTATTAGGGAGAACCTGTGTGTTGTCAAAGTAATAACTCGATTCCAAAAGGATTTCACAAGCATTTTCTTCACAAGGACCTTGCAAGGTAAGAAAGCATAAGCATTTGTTCCCATTGTATGGGCTATGAAACTGGGGCTTGTTAATTTGCCAACCTTGACACAGTTATTAAGTGGCAAAGCCAAGATCTAAAGCCAGTTCTCTCCCAAACCCAAGTCCCATGACAAAATTCCACATTGCCTGTATTAATAGCACCAGAGAGCTATAGGGAGGCTTGTTTTTATTAAGGAAGGGAAGGAAGAGAGAAAGAAAACATTTATTAAGTACCTACTATGGGCCAACTGCTGTGCTAGGAGATTTACAACTCATTTGATCCTCAAAACAACCCTGAGAGGTAGATGCAATTGTTATCCCCATTTTACAGATGGGGAAACCGAGGCAGGCAGCAATTAAGTGACTTGCTTAGGGACACACAGCTAGTAAATATCTGGCTGGATTTGAATTCAGATCTTCTTGATTCCAGATCTAATACTTTTTCTACTTCGCCACCTAGTTGATTGATAGGAGAAGGCTTGGCTTCTTCAGGAAAAGTGGGAAAGGAAGGAGAATAGGAGAAAGGGACCAGGGAGCTTCTAGGGCTCATCTCTCTATCCAGCCTGAGTGAAGAGGGGCCTGGGGAAGAATTGGGACAGAAATTGCTGGCTGGCTGCTGCCTACCGTATCCCACATCTCTGTATGCAGAGTGGAAAGGGCAAGGGAAGCTCTCCTTAGAATCAGAGACAACTGGGTTTGAATCTCACATCTGACACATACTTGCTGGGTGACATGGACAAGTCACTTAATCTGAGTCTCACTTTCCTCATTGTTAAAATGAATAGATAATAATACCTATAAACATGTAGAGATATTGTCAATGAGTTGTTCTGTGACCCTATTTGAGGTTTTCTTGGCAGAGATACTAAAGTGATTTGCCATTTCCTTCTCCAGCTCATTTTACAAATGAGGAAACTGAGGCAAACAGGGGTAAGTAACTTTCCCAGGGCCACACAGCTAGTAAGTGTCTGAGGCCAGATTTGAACTCAGATTTTCCTGACTCCAGGGCTGGTACTCTATCCACTGTGCCACTTAGCTGCCCCTGTACCCATTTCACAGGGTTAACATAAGAGATAATGCATATAAAGGGATTCGATCTGATGATTAAACTGGTTGCCTTCCTTATTCCACTCTCCTAATTGCTGACCAAGGGCAGGGGGCCTTGAAATCACACCTAGACTAGACAGCCCCCTCAATACCTAGACTAAACCTCATGCCCCTTCCCCTAAAAGAATCTTAAAGAAACCTCTATGAACTGAAATGTCTATGTCAAAATTTGGAATTCCTCTTGCCTTGGACCTCACACCTGGTAGTAATTCAACCTCCCTCTTTTAGGGCCCCTCCGCTGGCTTCCATTAAAAGGTTTGTTTTTATTGCCAAGGCAGATGGGGGCTGCAATAAGTCCCACTGCTCCCTCCACTTTTTTTTTCTCCTCAGTTTCCTTCTGCTGCTGACACTCACTAATCTCACCCTTCTTACTCTCTTTCTGGGCCTCAGTTTCCTTTTCTGTAAAATAAAAATGATACTTCTATCACATCATCAGAGGTCACAGGATCATAGATTTGCTGCAGGAAGGGACCAGAGATGGCCAAGAACTGGAAATTGAGGTAATGCCCAACAATCAGGGATGACTGAACAAGTTATGGACTGAACAAGTGTGTGAATGTAATGGAATGCTATTATGCTATAAGAAATGATGAGCAGGCAGACTTCAGAAAAACCCAGAAAGAACTATATGAACTGAGGCTGAGTGAAGTGAGCAGAACCAAGAGAATATTGTAAACAATGACAGCAACTTTATATGATGATCACCTTTGATAGACTTAGCTCTTCTCAGCAATGCAATGATCCAAGAGAATACAAAAAGACTCGTGATAGAAAATGCAGTCCACATCCAGAGACAGAACTATGGAGTCTGAATGCAGAGCAAAGCAGACGATTTTATCTCTTTTTTCCATTCTTGCGATTTTTCTCTTTTGTTCTAATTCTTCTTTCACAACATGATTAATGTGGAAATATGTGTAATGTGATTGTATATGTATAGCCTATAACAGATTACTTGCCATCTTGGGGAGGGCAGATGGGAAGGAGGGAAGGAGAAAAAAAATTTGGAACTCAAAATATGGAAACTATCTTTACATGTAACTGGAAAAATAAAACTATTAAGTTGGGGGAAAGGAAGGAACCCCAAAGATTATTTCATCCAACCCTCTCATTTTATAGATGAGACATATATATACATATATAATATAATAATAATGAATAAAAATTATATAAATGTATATATTATGTAGAAATAAATATATAAATTTATATAAACAAAATTATATATAAAGTATATGATAATATAAAAATAAATAAATAATGTTAAAATATTATATTAATATATAAGGCTTGTAAAGGTCAAGTTACCTCCTAAGGTTACAAGGCAATGTATACAGCTATGATTTGAACACAAGCCCTCTGACTCTATTGCCCTTTCTAGAAGCCCAAGATTTAGTTAGCTTTCTTGGTTACCATATGATCCTGAGTTACCATATGAAACTGAGTTATAGATCAACAAGAAAGACATAACTTAATCATGATCAAAATTCCATTGATACAGGACTAGACTTAATTTAATACTTTTCCCAATAAAGGCATCTATACCATGATTTCTTCCATTAGAGAAAGTTCATTTTCTGTGTCCCTAGCTTCCATTTCCCGCCCCTATCTTTCTCAGAAATTCCCTTCCTTTCTAACCCAGGCCTGCACAAAACGTGGGCCATTTATGGCCCAGCCCAGGGAAAAATGTCAGGTTGCCACTGGGCACTCTCCTGTTTGTCACATGACCCATGGCAATCAACTGTCTGTTCCTAGTCTAACCTATCGTTGGCCAGAAGTTTAGCTTTTTAAAATTTTGGCCCCTATCTACTGCCAAGTTGTGCAGACGTGCTCTAATCAAACCTACTCTGATAACAGTCTTTGACACCCACGTATAATTTATAACACTGCCATAACTCTCCCAGGAGGGGGTTTTGAGCCCTTTCTCTCTATGTCCTTTGTCCCTAAAGAAATTTCAGACCCCATCTCTTCTAGGTGCCTTCTCCTGGAAATATCAAGGTGGGTTTGGAGAGAGCTGAGGGAGGTAAGGAAGGGCAGGGATCAGCTTAAGAATCTAGTCCTGTCTTCAAGAAGACCAAGACCCAGATCTAGGGCAGCCACTTCTAATGGGAACTAAACACTGAGTAAACCTGGATTGTTGATGAATTAGGACATCTGGCTTCTCCAGCCCTGATGTGTTGATGTTTGAAGCATCCCAGTCTGGGGACTCTCCGCTCACTAATAAACGGCAGACATACCCCACCCCCACTCAGAGTCAGGGTCTGCTGGGGGTGAGAGGTTAACTTTTATCTGTCTCTTTCCATTTGGAGAGGTAGCAGTGATGGAGCTCTGGGTATGGGGAGGGGGGAGGAGAGGGTATCCAAAAGCCAGGAGTTCTCCCCCATCTCATGTAGCACATGCTGATTAGAAGCAGTACCAGAAGGGGGCTAATGGTCCCAGAGTGGAGACAGTAGTAGTTAAAGGGTTTAGAGATGGAAAGCACCTAGAAATCAACCAATAATTAACCTCTTTATTGGGTAGATGAGAAATTGTTGTTGTTGACTCCAATCCACCTCTTTCTGGCCCCACTTGGGGTTGTCTTGGCAAAGATACCAGAGTGGGGTGCCATTTCCTTCTCTAGCTCATTTTATAGATGAAGAAACTGAGGCAAACAGGATTAGGTGACTTGCCCAGGGTCACAAAGCTAGTAAGTGTCTGAGGCTGGATTTGAATTCATGAAGATGAATCTTCCTGATTCCAAGCCCAGAGTTTCCACTGTGCCACCTAGCTGCCCCAGATGAGGAAATTAATGCCCCAAAAGATAAATTGACTTGTTCAACATTGTCATTATTCAGTCCTTTGTCTTCTAAAGACATCATCTTGACTTGCTTGCGAATTGAAGTGAGGCAGTGTTGCACCGAGTGTTCAGCCTCACTCTCTCTTCTGGAGTTATCCAAGTCCAGTGACAAAACTAAAGTCAGAACACCTGGAGATGGCCCAGGATGTAGTAGATGGCCTTGGGGTCTTCACAGACTGACTAAGCTCTGAGCCTGCTTTAGCCTCCCTCATGACCATTAGAACAAATTGTTTTCATCAGCCCATTCTGCTAGGGGAAAGTCCTCACATGTTTTGGTAGGCAGCCCCCTAACTCACTGACGGGGTGAACCCTCAACCTGGTTTAGCCTGTCTGCCAAGATGGTTTACTGAGGAGTGGTCACAGGTGGGTGAAAGGTGGACACCAGAGGTGGATGAGGAGCAGCCCTCACACCAGAGGTGCTAGTCCTCCTTAAACACTCCCAATGTTATACTGGCAAACCAAACCCTAACTCCAAATTGAGTCCTCTCTCTGCTATTCTCTCAGTCAACAAGCTCCTTCCATTCATTCTCTGTGCTGTCTCTCCTATTAGTTTTTTTCTATTTTCTATTAGTATTCTCTGTACTTAACACAATGTTTTGTACATAGTAAATGCTTAATAAATGTTTTCCCATTTATTGACTCATTCTTCTCTGTAACGTTAATGGAATAGGAAGATCTTCCCCATCCATTAATAGGCCTATGTGACCACATAAGTTCCCTAGTTTTCTTGGAACAAGAGCCATGTTCCCAGGTCTAAACGTACTCAGTTATTTCAATCATGGATGTGAGTCACATAGAGCCCACTGGGGGAGCAGCTTGTCTAAGGAGGAGCTTGCTTAGGGGGAAGCTTGCTTACAGGGAGGCTTTCTTGTTGGAAGGCTTTCACACCTTCTGGTACTAAGCTAATTAGGCACTGAGTCAGGAGGGTTGCAATGCCTTCTGTCTCTGAGCCTATTAGCTGAAAACTATTACTAGGAGGTTGGCATTTTACTTCCGGGGCTCGCTCACGAGAAGGACCTTTCGATTCCCTGGATAGGACTCTGTGTAGTTGTTTGTTAAGTGCTCCCTGACTACTGAGAGCTTTGTGCTCTCCCAGTCCAGTGGTGTGTGTAGGTGGTTGTATTACTTTGTCCAGACAATTGGAGCCCTGTCTGTTGGATTCTTTCTTAGATACTCACTTCTTTCTACTTATCTGTAATTAAAGTAAAATTGTTGACCCCTTTAAAGTTCTCTTTCCTTTAGAAACGAAGATGAAAGAACCTGTGCTAGCAGGCCGTCCTGGGTGTGCTAGGGTGCTTGCTGATACACTCTCCCAATCCCTTCTGAAGCATACTTCATACTCCCGTCCTCTTTTTACCAAATCTGTACTGGGCCTTTCTGTCACTTCTACCTCCACCAAACAACCTCTCTGACATTCTGTAGTCTACTCTCCCCAAACTCCAATATGCTCTGTCCAACCCTTTACTGGGTTTGAATTGCTGGTGAGCTTCTCTGGACATCAGCTCCTTCTAATGTCACTTGCTCTGTCTGTATCTGGAGCTGTTGTGGGGAAGACACTTTGTAAAAGTGAGAAAAAATGACAGAAATGTGAACTGTTGTGTCAGTGTTCTCATCTTTAAAAATGTGTGGGTTGGGGCTGCTAAGGTGGCACAATGAATAGAGCATTGGCCCTAGAGTCAGGAGGACCTGACTTCAAATCTGGCCTCAGACACTTAACACTTACTAGCAGTATGACCTTGGGCAAGTCACTTAACCCCAATTATCCTGCCTTTCCCCCTCCAAAAAGCCAAAAAAAAAAAAAATGTGTGAGTTGAACTAGATCAGGGGTTCTTAACCTGGATAGAGTTCAGAAGATCAGTAAGTGTGGATGGAAAAAAAATAATCACATCTTTATTTCAGCACAATTAGTTTCCTTTGTAATCTTACATATTTTATTTTTAATTTAATTTATAATATAAAGAACATTTCTATAACATAGTAGAATAATAAAAGTATGATTGCACATGAAACTGTAAATCTAGTGCACACAACTTGCTATTCCTTTTAAATATGTAATAAATTTAGCTTGTAAATTTCTTCCCCCCCACCTTTTTTCTTCCCTACCCCCCACCAATGGTTACCATTAAACACAAATATGTGTATGTGTGTATATATGTATGTATGTAAAATCATTCTATACATACTTCTATTTATCAGTTCTTTTTCTGGATGCAGATAGCATCTTTTATGTATTTAAAAACCTTATTCTGAGAAGGGATTTATCAACTTTGCTAGACTGTTGAAAGGGTTCAAGACCTACAAAAAAAGGCCAAGAACCCATGGACCAAAGGATCTTTACAATCCTTTCCAGTGTTAAATTCACTGATTCTGCAATTCTATTTTTTCTCACAGTCTTCCATCCCTGAAATAGATAATGTCCTCCCTTATTTGTGTCTACAAAATCCTCCCCTTCCTTCAAGGCCCAACTAACATGTTATCTCCTCCATGAAGCCTTCCTTGATTCCCCTCTCTCTTCCCCCCCATGCTGGAAGTGATTTCTTCCTCCTCAAATCGTACCTAGTCTGTATCTCTCTTATGCTTTATAGAGTTTAAATCCCACTTCAGAAACTGGGCAAATCACTGAATTTGTTCGAGTATGTTTCATCATAGGTAAAATTGAGATAATCATAGCACCTACTTGAAAGGGTAATTGTGAGAATTAGAATATATATGAACTCTAAATATCTCTATCTCTCTGTCCCTTTTCTCTGTCTTTCTCCTCTCTTCTCCCTCTTCCTCTCTACCTCCTCTCTCCCCTTCTCCGCTTCCCTATATACATACTTACATACATGTGTTACAGTGACTTCCCTGGCCCCCACAGCCTGAAGGTGGAAGAATCTATGCCATTGACTCAAGGTCCCATTAATTGTGATTGCAAATTTTGAAAGGTCCCTAAGTACCCTAATTCCATTTAACCATTTAACACTTGGATTACCTTTTTTTTTTTTTTTAGGTAATTGGGGTTAAGTAACTTGCCCAAGGTCACACAGCTAGTAAATTAGATTAGCTTTAACAAAGAAATATTTACTTCAAAAGTACAGCAAGAACAAATACACAAACATCTCCCACCACCACCCCCACTCCCAGCACCTGGAGAGCACAATTCCCTTCTCTTACCACCTTGGTCTCTGTAGCAGGGATGAGGATTAGATCCACAATTTAATTCAATTCCTAGTCTAAAGGGCACCCTCACCCTGAGTCCTGGCACTGTGGCTCCTCAGGATTTCTCTGCTGGTAACAACATCTGGAATCCTGGGCTTCAAGGTCACCAAGGGTCTCCCCTCCCCTCCTTAGAACTGGAAAGGACAAATGAAACAGACCAAAACTTCAAGCCAAATTCTCATGTCCACAGGGGCCTGAAAAGGGGATGGGAAGGGGAAGTAATCCCCCATCTTAATTCATGGTGCTTGTACTGTGGGGCAATGAGATCTTTTCCCCAGGATGCAACTAGAGAGTGTTGCAGTTTGGCAGTTTTAAAGACACAACCCACCCTGACTCCACAGCCAGTAAGAAAGAGCCTGTTCTCACCTGTTGTGTTCTCACCAACATGGTAAAGGAATGTAGGGTGACTTTCCCCAGAGGTAGATACCTACCTTCTTTCCTATGAGTCCCTCTGTCTCTGGTTGGCTGAGCATGCGTCAAATCTGGGTCCCATGCATCCACCTTAAAATACTGTATAAATGTAAAGTGTCAGGTATGTATTCTGTCCATGTAGGTTATACACATATTCATATCAGTTGTCAAAGTGTAGCTCAGGAAAAGGCATGAATAGACATCTCTGAATTTGGTCCAACTCTCTCTAAGGAAGAGTTTGATTCCTGACTGAGGGTCCTCTCTCTTACTCTGAAGAAGGCCATACTGCTCTCCTCCCAGAGACAGGGGGTACCGAACTAGAATGAAATCTGTCTACCTGCTAAATATTGTTGGTCTCGGGCAAAGATGGTTTTAGATCCAAATTGTTTTCCTGATCACTATTCCTTAAAGAGGAAAGAGTACCCTAAGCTAACATATGCTAACTCAACTCCTTCCTACCATCTTCTGGTTATGTAAAATAATGTCACAGTGAATAGAAAGCCAAACTTATATTTCCCAGCAGAGAGCAAACATTATATAGATTAGAATATACCAGAAAATACACATAGTGACTGAGTTCTCCTCATGGGAGCAAGCTATCTCAGGTCAACCAATCATGAAGAAATCACCTACAGTTTCTAGGGGAGCAAGTGGAAATCTGGGGCATGTTGAGGAGCTGACTTTCCTTTCCTTACTTGCCTTACAAAGCCTGTTCTTTTTCCGTGAGTTTCTCCCTGAAGAGAGTCTGGAACCATATGTCTCCTCTCTCAAAACAGGAACAAAGAAGATTCTCTCTCCTCTCCAAAGCATTGAAACCATCTCTACCCTTCATGCAAGCATTGTTCTCTCCATCAGTGATGAGAGTTTTATGCATATGGCTCTAGGATTGAAACCTGGATTACATTCATGATATAAATCTTAGTTATTGCTATTATTGTAAAGGAAACTAAGGAATAAATCTTTTTTCATCATGAAATGGAACCAGTACTTGTACTGTGGTCATAGAAAGATTCATGCTCTGTCATTTCAGCAAATGCTTTTCCTTTGAATTAATCTTTTCACATGGCTGACTAGTAATGGAGAATGCATAGGGATTCATGAGCGACAGTTTTAGCATTGAGGACCCACAGAGAACTTTGAACTTGAGATAGTTGTCCCATGGATTGCCTAACCTATGAAAATGAGGAGTTTTTTTTTTTGGGGGGGGGGAGGCACAGTAGAAGCAGGCAAAACACAGTAAGGGCTTGTCTGGGCTGTATTTTAGGGCACCCTATGCATTTACAGAGATCTATGAGAGATCTCAGGTTGTCTTCTGGGATTCTCCTTTGCCCAAAGTATTGTATCCAAGGGGGAAATTGGTATTTTTCTGTTCTTTTTCTTCCTTGTACTTTCAGACTATAATTAGATATTAGATTAGTTTTCTGATGTGTTTTCTTTATGGTAAACCAGTTTCTCTGAGGGAATTTTTACAAAGTTGAATGCCTCTCTGCTGATATTTGCTACATTACTACATTATGAGAATGGAAGCTAATAATTTGGATGATGAATCATTAGGATTCTAGCAATGCACCTTGGTGTAATGGAAATGCAGATTTGAAGATCTTCTCTGTCCCTAGGCCCTTTGATTGGCTTGAGACTTTGATTGACTTAAGTGACTCTGAGGACCTTCCTTGATTTGAAAATATACTCTGCCCCCTAATAGGCTGAATGTGGTCACATGGAGCCTGTGGTAGAAGGCTTGGTTTTCAGCAATGACCACACCTTGATGCTGTGTGATTGGGCAGTGGGTCAAGAGGGTGATTACATTCTCTGAGCCAGGAGAAGACTATATAATCCCTGATTTGAGGTTTTGCTTTGGGGCTCACTTTGAGAAGTGTTGTGTGATTTGACCAGATGAGACTCTGAGAAGGCGTTGTTGAGAGCCCCCCGGCTTTGAAAACCCAGATGTTGATGCTTCCCTCTCTGATCTAAGAACATGTGTTGGCAGCCACTCTGGGGATGCTGGGGTGCTTGCTGCGACACTTGGGCACCCTTTGAGGACTCACCCATGTTATTATTTTTTTTACTTTTGAATAAATCTAGACTACTTGCCTTGTTGTGACCTAAGTCCAAACAGAGTATCTGAGATCCTTATGGATTGTACCCTATAGAATAAGGTGTGCCTGGTGGTCTGGGAATACTGAGAAATCAGCTTCAAGCACTTATGCCCTTTTTGAGAACTAAATGACTTCTCAGGGACTGTCTGAATTTGTTCGATTTCAGCTGCCCTGTTTGTCTTACACAGAGAATGGACATCCATTTGGAATATCTAATATGTTGCAAGGATACATTGAACTAATTTCACTCTGACTTCTCATCTGTAGGTAAGGGGTGTGTGTGGGTATATATCTGTGTGGGTGTTATACAAGCAAACAACTACAAATATGCAATTAACTGGGTTCAGATTTGAACAGGAAGAAGAAAGCAGGTTGTACTTCTTCCAGCAAGCTGCAAAACTCCTTTCCAGACTCCCCCTGAAAACAAAAATTTATATTTTTAAGACCAGCATTTTACTGGTATCTCTCCAAGTCAGTGAAACGTGGGGTGCTACATCCTCTGAAGAACTGAAAGTGAAGTGATGATCTCCCAGCGTGGGTGAGGGCAGCCTGGGCCTTATGGGCCCTGAGGAATAGAAGGTGGCCTTGGGGCAGTGTCTCAGAAGGGAACAGAGGAAGGGGTGATGAGTCAGGAGCATGAGGTATAGCAGGGAGACCAGCAGAATCCTCTGCTGGCATCTTCAGAAGTCAGAAGAAAGACCGAGTTGTATCAGCCCATTGACTGTGATCTTTGGTCATCATTGCAGGGAAGGAGCCCCCAGCTCCACTGGGATATTCCATAGTTGTGTCCTCTTCCTCAAGGAGCTCCAGGTATCCCTGAACTCTATCGGCTCCTGAGGGAAACCCAAGTCCTCCCCATTCATCAAGTCCTGATTCTTCTTTCCCTCCATCCTGCTGCCACCCACTGTTTGACTCCTTGACTGCAGGGTCTTGTTCATGTGCATTTCTGTATTCCCTGTACTTAGAACAGTAGAACTGCTAGGTCAGTGTTTGTTGATTGGAAGAGAAGCAAAGGGACTTGGTCAATGCATGCCTTAGACTCATATCTTCTGACTCTTAGGATCATGCTCTTCCCATTACACTATATTAGGAGGAACGTGTAAGCAGTGATGGAAGAGGAGAAATAATAATAGCTAATAATTATTATTATTAACACATATATAGTTCTTTAAGGTTTGCAAAGTGCTTTACAAAGATTATCTTACTTAAGCCACACAACAGCCCTGGGTGATATTATTACCCCTGTTTGTGCAGATAGGGAAACTGAAACATACAGAGGTTAAGTGACTTGTCCAGGGTCACGAATCTTGTAAGTATCTGAGGCCAGATTTGAACTCAGTGTCTTCCTGACTCCAAGTCAATCCCTTGTCCCACCTTGGTAAAGGGTTGGCAAAAGAGAGGGTCAGGCCTAGAGGAGAAAAAGAAAGAGGATCTGGTGGCTGTGGGTGATGGTAGGGGACCAGGAAGTAAAGGCACAGGGACTGGAGAGGGTCAAGTTTTGTCTGGATCAGTCAGAGATTGAGACAATGTCACCCACCCAGCCTTTCAGAGCTTCAGTTTACCCAGCTGAACAATACCCAGACAGAAGCATTTTATAACCTTAAACCTTAGAGCTCTCACTTCCTCCACCCCAAGATTTTTCTCTCTTCCCATATGGAGTCATGGAGGCATTAGTAGAAATCCATGCCCATGCTTGAGGAGACCCAGGGGGCTTAGGCCATGCCCACCAAACCCTCATCATAGTCTTATTAGCTATAGTGCCAAGCATCTGCCCAAACAGTCAGCCCAATGTGTAAGGTGGGCATCTTGTTTTCTCCACAGACTTCCTGCCTTCCCTCTCAGGAGGCACATCTTGAATCACTTGTATCCCTGGTTATCCACTTCTTTGCCCTTTCATCCTCTGAAGTCCAACCCCACAGTCACTCAAGCCCAGCCCCCTCACCTCATCAAACCTTCCTTGATAACTTCAAGGCCACCCTTATTGGGGATCATGCCCTTGCCAGCTTGAATAAGCCATGTCCTTTGGAGGTAAAAGGTGGGCATCATGAGAAAGGTGGGGTTATTCCCAACGCCATCTCACCTTCAGAGTTCATAGCTGTTCCACCTGAGGGTCTGCTCTAGGGTTGTGCTGAAAATATGGTCTGTGTTGTATTCAGGGATGGGACCTTCCTCCTTTCTTCCCACTTTGAATGAATGAGAAGCTTATTCTTTTTTTTTTTTTTTAAAGCAATTGGGGTTAAGTAACTTGCTCAAGGTTACACGGCTAGTCATGATTTATGTGTGGGTGCTCATTTTCTGAGGCCAGATTTGATCTCGGGTCATCCCAACTCCGAGGCTGGCGCTCTTACTCACTGCGCCACCTAGCCGCCCCGAGAAGCTTATTCTGATATTCTGTTTCTCTCCCTTTCCCCTCCTCCCACTAAAGGTATTGGATGAGTTGTCCCAATCAATGGCCTTGGACCTTTCAGACTGAATAGGGGCAATGATCTCACCCTCCTAAGGTAACAGTAGTTATTAGGAATACTTCATCTCCTCCTTCTGTAGTTCATAGACTTTGGAGATGAAAGGGCCAATCCTGTTGAAAACAGCTTTCTCTTTGTAAAAGTGAGCATGGGAAAAGGAGCCTTAATATAGTGGGGAAAGTATTGGATTCAGAGGACCTAGATTTGGATCCCAGCTCTGCTACCCATTAGCTATATAACTTTGGACAAGTCAGGCCCTCTCCCTGGGCCTCAGTTTCCTCATTTGAAAAATTAGGGGTTTGGACTTGGTGACTTCTTAAGGTCCCTTCTCGTTCTGAATCCTATGGCACTCTTAAAATTATTTGTGAGTTTCATTCCACCCCCAGCAAATTGGCAAAGATGGCAAAACATGAAAATAGTAAATATCAGATTACTTTGGGGAAGAATGGCACACTAATCCACTGCTGGTGTGGTTATGAATTTGTCCAACTATTCTGAAAAGCAGTTTATGCTAAAAAAAAATGCAACAAGATATGTAACTAATGCTCTTTGACCCAGAGATCCCACAGCTAGTCATATATAGTCATCTTTTGCCTTGGACCTCCCTGAGGAGGTGAGAAAGGTCTCACATACACCAAGATGATCATAGTGACACTTTCAGTGGCTGCAAGGAATAGGAAATAAAATAGCTTCCCATCAGTTGGGGAATGATTAAACAAATTAGGGTACATGAATGTAATGGAATAGTATTACACCAAATGAAACAATGAATATGAAGAATTCAGAGAAGACAGAACAAAAAAAACAACAACATATACAATGATAACCATGTAATAGAACAACACATTCCACACGCCCCCCCCCCCCCAATTTTATACTTTGTAATTATAACGGCCAAGCTCGACACTGGAGGAGAATTAAGAAAATGAACCTCCCACTTTTCCTTGCAGATGTGTGGAATATTGCATATACAATCAGACTCAAAGGCTATGTTAGTTAACTTTGCTGAACTTTTTTTTCCCACTTATCTACAGGACCAAACGGTGACTCTGAAAAATGGACTTTGGAAGAGTGGCTACCTTGGGAGCTCCTGTGATTACTGTATATAATGTTTCTTAGAGGAGATGATTGCCAACAAAATGGTGAGCCCAATTCTTGGCCTCGCTTGCCAGTTGACACAAACCTTAAAGGAGTTGTATGGACAATGCAGAGGCAAGGTGAAGTTGATATATATGGATACTGAGGAACTGAGTTCAGCTTTTTAAAATTCTTTTTGTCTAGTCTGTTTCACTCATCTAATTTTCTATTTTCTTTTAATGAGTAACAAATTCTTTCATTGTTATTGTTTTGCAACATGATTTGGAATCTGGAAGTATTATCCCTCATTCATTCCTACTTTAATTAATTGCTTTCCTTTATAGACTAGATCATGAGTTCTTAGCATTTTAATTTCATGACCCCATTGGCAATCTGGTGAAGCCTATGGATTTCTTTTCAAAATATTGGTTTTTTAAAAATAAATAAAACACACACTATTACAAAGAAAACTAATTATGTTGAAATGCCACTATCAAAACTTTCTTTCTGCCAGTTTATGGATTCCAAGTTAATAACCTTTGGTGTACATAATTTTTTTTTTCTAAAGAAATTTTATTTTATTTTGTCCAGCTCTGTAAATCATGTGGTTGGTAGTCTGTGTGGTATAACACTAAATCTTTAAATTAATTCAGGTGCTATTTTAATTTTTATTGTATTGGTATGCCCCATCCATGAGCACTGAAAATCCCTTCAATTATTTATGTCATTCTCAAGTTCTTTCATTATGTGCTTTAACTTTTTTTTTTACTTTTTGGAGGGCAATTGGGGTTAAGTGACTTGCCCAAAGTCACACGGCTAATAAGTGTGTCAAGCGTCTGAGGCCGGATTTGAACTCAGGTCCTCCTGACTCCAGGGCCAGTGCTCTATTCATTGCACCACCTAGCTGCCCCTGTGCTTTAACTCTTAAAAACTTTTTCTCCCACTATGTACTTAACAAACTCCAACAAACATGAACATTTCCAAGCAAGAGAATTAGATGTGAAATCAGGAATCTGTTACATAAGCTTGGGTTTTTGAAAAATTTGCTGTAAATTTGACGTGGCAGTATTAATATTGCCTTACTTATCTTTGTTCACTTCTGGACACATTTTTCTTTTTTTAGGAATCATTACCACTTAGCACAGTGCCTTGCACATAATAAGTGCTTTAAAAATGTTCATTGGTTGATTCTCCCATTTCTCTCTAAATGTCTCCTCTCTTACCTTCCAGAAAAACCCACGTTCCCTTGTAACAAATGAATTTAGTTGAACAAAACAAATCCAGTATTGGCTGAAAGATGTATGACTCATTCTGCGCCTCTGTCCATTACTTCCTGCCAAGATTAGGGAAATCATGATTCCTTGATCTTCTGCACTGGTCATTGTATTGATCAGACTTCTTAAGTCTTTGCCAGTCGTATTCTTTTCTAATGCTGTAGTGGCATAAAATTCTCTTGGTTCTGTTTACCTCACTCTGAATCAGTTATTACAAATACTCTCAGGTTTTTCTGAATCTATCACTTTTTTCTTACAACACAATGACATCCCACTAATTCACATATAATAATTTGAGTTTTGTTTTCTTATTTATTCTGCCACTCTGATTTTATTAGATTGCTTAATCCATTCACATTTAAAGTTATCAATATTAGGCTTTTATTTTTCTCATTTAAAAATATTTTTATTCCCTTCTTTTAAATCAATGCTTTGCCCCTGACAGTTTTACTTTGATGATATTCCCTTCCCTCAGGCTCTCCATCCTCACCATACTACCATCTGCCTACCATGTTCCTAGTCAGCAGTTTTACTTAAATTATTGATTTTTTTTATTTCTTTCTTTTGTTTATTTATGTAACAACACTGAACTGCTGCTGGGCTTAATGGGGCTAGAGTACTTACTTGGCCTCTCCCTCTAAAGGGATCCCTAACTCTAAGCTCATATAGGTGGACTGGGTTTAGCCCTGGGGAGAGATTGGCTCCTAAAGACCAATACTTTCTCTCCTACATTATAACTGTTTAAAGCCCTAACCTGAAGCCTCAGGAAGAATAACTTAGGTTAGGCTCACATCTAGAGTGTCCTCAAAATGGAGAGCAGAAAGTTGTTCAATGTACAGCTCTTTATTTCCTTCACACAAAGGAAATGCTTGAAGTAGTAACTTAAAATTTTCGCACAAGGTTGATATCTAAATTATCCAAATAGGAGACAATTTCTGAGTCCATCGAATTGGCATCTCAACTTCACCTTGCCTCTGCACTGTCCATACAACTCCTTTAAGGTTCGTATCAACTGGCAAGCAAGGCCAAGAATTGGGCTCACCATTTTATTGGCAACCATCTCCTCTGAGAAACATTATATATAGTAATCACAGGAGCTCCCAAGGTAGCCACTCTTCCAAAGTCCATTTTTCAGAGTCACCATTTGGTCCTGTAGACAGCGCTCTGCACAAAGGAGATACTTACAAGAACAAACACATGTAATTTATATGATGCCTTAAAGTTTCCAAGCACCTTATCTATGATATCTCATGTAAGCCTTGCAATAATCCCATGGAGTATGTTCCAAGTTCTACAGGCACTATTATGCCTATTTTACAGATAAGATTATCTCAGAGTATCACAGCTAGCAGGTGGAATTTTAACCCAGATTCCTGACACTAAATTCAATATCCTATCCACTATGCCACTCCACAAAAAAAAAAAATTGGATTTGTTGGAGAGAAGTAGAAGGGACAAAAGGACATGGAGCTGTGAGTGGGACCTGGGGCAGCTTTGACTTGGAAAGCAATCTCTCCCTTCAGATTCAGTCTATCTGTGGCCCCACCCTACCTGCTAAAGTCCCAGGTCTTCCCTGACCTTAGGGATTCTTATCTCTTTCCTCCAAAATAAGCCTCCTTTCTGACTTTCCCTCAACTCCCAATATCTCCAAACATTGCCCGGGTCTGCTTTAGGGACCACTAGGTTTGAGATTCCCCAAGAATGTCTCATTTTCCATGAAGAGGTAAGACGTTAGTCCTCATTTCACTAGAGGCCCAAAGCGGCCCACAGCAATAATAGCTCATGTGTCTATGACTACTGCAAGCTTTACAAAGTGTTTTTCTTGCCAAAACCCCATGAGAAAGATAATGCAGTCCCATTTTACAGATGAGAAAATAGATTCAGGACAACCTGCCCATGGTCACACAGCTAGTACTACCAGACAGAGTCCGACCTGAACCCAGAGCTCCTTGATTCTGGATTCAGTTCTCTGAGCTATCTCAGGGAAGTGACAGAGAATGCCATCATATGCCCATCTCAACTAATCCACCCACCCAAAAGACCTCTCTTGGGGGCTGGGAGAGGGGAAGGACTCAAAAAGAGGGGGACACACAGAATTCCTGTCACATCTGCTGGAGAGATGGGGAACACCCCCTGGACATGAGATATATCGGACAGAACTCTGGACATCAGTGTTGGGGAAACCAAAAAGAATGGGAAAAAGACTTGCTCTGCTACTTACTATGTGACCTTGATCAAGCTTTCTGAGCCTCAGTTTCCTTATATGTAAAATGGGGATACCAATATAATGCCAGCCCCACAGGAGTGATATGAGGAGCAGATGAGGGAGTGAGTATGTAAGGAGAGGTTGCTCCCTGTCCTGTTCAATCTGTGATGAGGGGGGCCTGCTGGCTCGACTTCTTTCCCACCTTCTGTACAGCTGCCCAGGGTTATGCAGCTGGTCTGGGATCCCTGGTCTCTGGGCAATAATAGCCACTTTTCTTTTGCAAGTGGCACCATGAACAGTCACCATACCTGACAATGTCAAGAACAGCATTGCCATTTTATTGAGGATTTGCAAAAAGATTCCCTTTTGTCAGACTACATATCCTTTTGGGTGGAGAGAACAGCCAAACCAGGATGATGTGGGAGGTTAAGGAGTGGAAGAGGGGGTGAGGGGGAACGAGCTGGAGCACCAGGTGCTGCTGGGTAGAAATCAGTCATTTAGCCAAGGAGGGGAGGGAGAAGGGCTGGGGAAGAGCAGGGGAGGGAGACGCCCAAACAAGGGACAGGATGATGGAGTGGTCAGAGCTGTACCCCAGCCCTATGTTAAGAAGCTCGGCCAATGAATATTTAATAGCTCAGTGCTCCGCCTGATTGAATTTTAATGGCCAGCCAGAGCTCTGAATCCCAAGTCCTAGGCAATTAGTCAGGAGCCATTAACACTGACAACCCAGGATTTATGGTAGAGAACCTGATTATGCTTCCAACCTGCTGGATTGGACAGACAAAGGATTTCACTCTGGCCAGTCCAGAAGCAGGAAACATGCCTCTGTTTTGCATATAATTTACATAGTGCTGTAAATGGGTGAAATAAATTAAGAATAGCTAGTGCCCTGGGTGAGGCTGGACCTAATGAGATGGGGGTAGGCAGGAGGCAGAGCAAGGAGAAAGGGCAGAGTATAAGACAAGGAGTCAGGGGTGACATCTTTTGTTTGAGGACAGAGGTAAGTTGTGGGGAAAGGGGAAAGGAGAGAGTGCCCCTGAATTAGAAGCAAGTCTAGCCCTCTTCATCATTTAGGAGGATGGGGAAGCAGGGGACAGGCAGTGAGTCTGTTCCAGTGACACCCACAGATGTCCCTTGCCTCCAGGGGTCTCAGACTAAGTAGGATCCCTTCCTTTTTATTCCCTTGGCCCTCCCTGTGGGAGTGGGGATTGGGAGAGAATTCCATCATATACCCACCTCCACTAAACATCTCCCACTCCCATCCCAGAGACCTCTCTTGGGAGTGAGGGGAGGGGAAGGACACACAGAATCCCTGTCATATCTGATGGATAGATGCAAAATGCCCCCAGTACACAAGATACACAGGACAACATTCTGGACATCAGTGCTGAGGAGACCAGAAAGAATGAGGGAAAGGCTTGCTCTGCCACTGTGACCAAGTTTTCTGAGCCTGTTTCCTTGTCTATAAAATAAGGACATTAACACTTATACTACCAAGCCCACAGTGGTGATATGAGGATCAAATGAGAAAATACATGTGTAAGGAGAGGCTGCTCCCTGTCCTGCTCGATCCGGGATAAGAGCAGTCTGTCAGTTTATTCTTGCTTTCTTGGAGTAGCTTCAGGTTAATCTGCATGCCTCTGACCCAGGCTCTTTGGAGGAAGATGAAGAATAGGAAGACAAATAAGGAGAGGAAGGTTTTGTTGTTGAGTCTGACTCTGTGACCCCATTTGGAGTTTTCTTAGCAAAGATACTAGTAGGGTTTATAATTTCCTTCTCCAGCTCATTTTACAGATGGGGAAACTGAGGCAAACAGGGTCAAGTGACCTGGCTAGGGCTACCCAGCTAGTAAGTGTCTGAGGCCAGATTTGAACTAAGTGGAGGAGCTCTTATTAACCCCAAGACTCAATATGAGATGTTGAATGAATGGCGGTTCTCCATTTGGAGATGGGGAGAGAGGGAGCACACGGGACCAATTCACTCTAGCTAAGCCTAGAGTGGAAAATGATATTTCCAATGAGAAGGAATTTTGGCAAAAAGAACAACATGAAAAATTCCAACCAAGCCAATTAGTTCCCTTTAGAACCACTTCAAAGCCAACAGAAAATAGTGGCATGTGAAGCAGGGGAGTAATAGTTGGGCAGTCAGTGAAGCACGTAATGTGCCGGGCACTATGCTAGGGACTGTCCCTTCCCTGGAAGAGCTTACATTCTGACCAGGGGGGTGGCATGTAAATAGCCAGGTAAATAGGAGGTCCGACAGGGAATCTGAGAGGGAAGGTGACAGCAGCTCCAGAGGGGACCAAGAGAGGCTTCCTGGAGAAGGTGATGCTTGAAGGGAGACAAGGCATTCCAGACACAGAGGAAAGGCAGGACCAAGGAACAGAGGAGTCCTGAGGGTCAGCCAGGAGGCCAGTAGAGCTGAGGGCATGGAGGAGAAGGAGGCAGTTGATGAAGAATTTTAAATGCTTAAATGGAGGATTAAGAGGGCCACCTGATAGATAGGCCCCACCCTACCGCCTGCTATTCTCCCCCTTCTCCATCTCCCTGCAAAAGACTGGGAAAGTGGCAGGGGAAAGGAGTACAATGCATGTGAAGCAGCACCAAGGAGGCCCATTCTACGTTATTAAGGCCCTTTCCAGAACCTCCAGAGGAGTCAGGACTCCTGCTTCAGAATCATAATCTGTAGCTCTTCTGGCAAGAAGGTCCTGGCCCAGTGGGGCATCCACAGACTTGGGGAAGAGAAGGAAGGAGATAGGCCTAGCATCCATAGGCAAAGCATTCTGATCTGAGGTTGTATGGGGTGGGGGGAAGCTGGAGACCATCATGGTCCTAGCACAACTCCCAGCAATGGGAGCCATGAGAGGAGGCAAGAAACAGAGATTGGACTCTCAGGATCAGCCCCAACTAAGAACATGAGTTCTATTTTCATGTTGCAAACCATGATTATGGGTGGGCCAGGGCAAAAAAAAAATCTATCACAAGCCAACTTTACCCAGTCTCTTTCTTTAGGCCTGGGAACCTAGGAGTCATTTTGGATTCCTCACTCTATGTCAAATGTAACACTATCACCATCACCACTATCCCCCCTCCATGTCCAAGCTGGCACCAGGGCATATAAGTTTTACCTTTGTAATATCTCTTTGCCCCTTTCTCTCCTCTGACACTGCCACCATTCTAGTGCAGAACTTCATCACCTCCTGCCTGGACTATTGTAATAACCTGCCGGTGGCTCTGCCTACCAAAAGTCTCACTTCAGTCCAATCCATTCTCCATTCAGCCATCAAAGTGATTTTCCTAAAACATAGGTCTGATCATGCTGACCCCCTAATCAATAAACTCCAGTGGCTTCCTATTGTCTCCAGGAGCAAATAAAATGCTCTGTTTGGCATT
This sequence comes from Gymnobelideus leadbeateri, assembly GCA_011680675.1. Taxonomy (NCBI): domain Eukaryota; kingdom Metazoa; phylum Chordata; class Mammalia; order Diprotodontia; family Petauridae; genus Gymnobelideus; species Gymnobelideus leadbeateri. Next base: position 409,310 of record WOXC01000800.1, read on the forward strand.
CAAAGCCCTTCCTAACTTAGCCCCCCCCTTACCTTTCTAGTCTTCTTACACTTTACTCCCCAATGCCTACTCTTATTCCGTGTTACTAGCCTCCTGGCTGTTTCACAAAAAAGATCCTCCAACTCTTGGCTCTGGATGTTTTCTCTGACCAGCCCCTATACCTGGAATGCTTTCCTCCCCCAGACTACTGACCTCTCTGGCTTCCTTTAAGTTCCAACTAAAATCCCACCTTCTACAGGAAGGCTTCCCCAAGCCCTCTTAATTCTAGGGTCTTCCCTCTGTTTATCATGTATCCTGTATGTAGGTTTCTTTATATATATTTGTTTACATGTAGTCTTCCTCATTAAATTGTAAGCACCTTGAGGGCAGGAACTGTCCTTTTGCTTCTTTTTGTATCTTCAGTGCTTAATACAGTGCATGGCACATAGCAGGTATTTAATAAATCAGACTGACTGATTGAAAGGACTGAAATCTCAATGTGGCTGCTTGCAGCACCAAGGCGTCAGAGTGAAAGTAATTCCAAAAACTGCAGAGACAAGAACATTTTTAAAAACTGAGGAGGAGGACCTTTTCTAGCAAACTGTAGCTAAGAGGCTGGATATATAAACAAACTGAAGAAAATTCTCAATGCGATAAAGAAATACTATGGGTTAAGAGACTACCAAGCAGATAGACATTGGGACCCAAGATGGCAGCACAAGCAGTAAACTGATGCAAATCTCTGATATCCACCTCCAAACAATGGTAAAATAGTGCCCTAAAACAAGTCCTGGAATAGCAGAATCAGCAAAAACATGGGGTAAAATAATCTTTTAGCCCAAGAAATGTGGAGGATCAGCAAGAAAGGTCCATCTCACATGGGTTAAAGGGAAGCAAAGCCCAGGACAAGAAACATCCCAGCAAGCCAGCAGGAGATCCTGAACCCCAGAGTGGTGGAACAGACAAATGCCAACACCAGGAATCCCCAGTGCCTAACATAGACAGGGGAACTAGCAGACTCCAGTTCCAAGAACTATCACATGCTTTAGTGTAGCCCTGGGCAAACAAGCCACCTCCAGAGGCCTGACCACATATGGTTCAGTATAGCCACTGGGAAATGCAGAAACACACCACCAGGCCTCAGCACATGTCAGAAACCACCTTGAGGACCACAATTCAGCATCAAATAAGCCAGTCAAACTCCACCCCAATCCTAAAGTGGGTCAAACATGAGGGTCCCCTGTGGGCCTCAGTGCAGTACCAAGTATACATCCAGGACCTGCAGTCACTAGCATAAGAAGCCAGAGACAATGCCCCTTCCACCCTGGGATCAGAGCTCAAATTCAAAGGAAGAGAAAAGTTCAAAAAAACGGGGAGGGGAAATGAGCAGAAAACAACAACAAAAATCTGACCATAGAAAGTTATTATGGGGGGGGCAGAGCCAAGATGGTGGAGTAGAAACAGCACTTCCAAGGCACTCTCCCCCACTCCACTTCCAAACCACGTAAAAGGGGGACTCTGAACAACTTTTGGAGCTCCAGCACCCACAAAACGACACAGAGAAGCTAAGGTCCCACTGAGGACAGCCCGGCAGCCCGGCAGGGAACGGCCAGCGCAGCACTCTGGGAGTGGCCAGTGCAGCACAGCGAAGTGCTCTGGGAGCTGAACCCAGGCCCACCTGAGTTGTGGTTTTAGCCCCAGGGTGGCCAGGTTAGCAGCCAGCTGGAGGGACCTCAGAACACCAGCAGCTGTGGCAATTCCAGAATTATCAACACAGATATGCCTAGGACAAAGTGAGAGGTTAGTGCCCTATGGACTTTGGGACCAGTATTTGTGGAACACATGGGCTTCTTCCCCTTGAGGCAAGAGGCCAATGAGGAACCACAGCACAGACGCCATTTTGCAGCTTCAGTGGCAGCTTCAGCTCCTGGCCTGTGAATTGTAGGGAGATCCAGCCATCTGTCTGGGGGTCAATCGCTCTTGCTTTAACCTCCCTGGATCTGGATTGCGGTCGGGGGTGGAGGTCGTGGGGTGGGTATCCAGCTTGCCAGAGCGTGTGGAGGCTTCACAGAGGCCACCCAACTAATACTTCTGGAAGTTGTGAAGACCCCAACGTTTGGGACGGAAGCTTCCCTGTCTGGTGGCACAGTCCTACTGTGGCAACAAGCCCAAAAGTCAAGAAATTAAGTGGCAACATGCCTAGGCAAAGGAAACAAAATAAACAGAAAAATGCAACATTAGACTCCTATTTTGGGGGCAAAGAGGATCGAAGCATGGAAGAGGAAGAGGAGTGTGAGGTCAGAAATCCTGCACCAAAAGCCCCAAATGAAAACATGAGTGGGTTACAGGCCATAGAGGACCTTAAGAAGGATTTCAAAAAACAAGTAAGAGAAGTGGAGGAAAAATTGGGAAGAGAAATAAGAAGGATGCAGGAAAAGTATGAAATGACAGTCAACAGCCTGACTGAGGAAAATAACACCTTAAAAAATGGACTAACTCAAATGGCAAAGGAGGCTCAAAAGGGCAATGAGGAGAAGAATGCCTTAAAAAGCCAAATTTGCTAGATGGAAAAAGAATCTCAAAAGCTCACTGAGGAGATTCATTCCTTCAGAGTTAGACTGGAGCAAATGGAAGCTAATGACTTTATGAGAAATCAAGATGCTGTTAAACAGATCAAACAAATGAAAGATTAGAAGGCAATGAGAAATATCTCATGGGAAAAACCACTGACCTGGAAAATAGATCCAGGAGAGACAATTTAAAAATTATTGGACTACCTGAAAGCCATGATCAAAGAAAGAACCTAGAAATCACCCTTCAAGAAATTCTCAAGGAAAATTGCCCTGATGTTTTAGATCCAGAGGGCAAAATAGAGGGTGAAAGAATCCACCAATCACCTCCTGAAAAAGATCCCAAAAAGAAAACTCCCAGCAATATTATAGCCAGGTTCCAGAATCCCCAGATCAAGGAGAAAATACTCCAAGCAGCCAGGAAGAAACAGTTTCAATATTGTGGAAACACAATCAGAATAGCTCAGGCCCTGGCAGCTTCTACACTGAGGGATCGAAGGGCATGGAATATGATATTCCAGAGGGCAAAAGAACTGGGAATGAACCCAAGGGTCACCTACCCAGCAAAACTAAGTATTTTGTTTCAGGGGAAAATATGGTCATTCAGTGGAATAGAGGACTTTCAAGCATTCTTGAAGAAAAAACCAGAATTGAATAGAAAATTTGACATCCAGACACAAGAAGGAAGAGATGCCTGAGAAGGTAATCAGGGAAAAGAAATCAAAAGGAACTTACCAAAGTTGAACTATTTACATTCCTATATGGAAAAGCAATAACTGGGACTGATGATATCTTTCTCACTATGAAAATAATGGAAGAAGGGGGCGTGGTCATATGAATACATATGTGAATGTGTGTGTATATGGTTACAGTTATATATGGATAGAGGGTATAGGTTGAATTTGTTGGGAAGGGAGAATACTCAAGGGATGAAATTATGAGGTGAGAGGAAAGTGGCAAGAGGAGATGGGGAGAGACAGGGTAGGGTAAACTATCCCATGTAGAAGAAGCAAGGGGAAGTGGTTGCAAAGGAGGGGGAGAATAAGGAAGGCTAAAAAGGCAAAACTACATTCACATTGAATTTGGTTCAGGGAGAAAATGACATACATACTAAATGGGATATCTCAACCTGCAGCAGGATAGGGGGAAGGGGGATGGGAGGAGGGATGATGGATGGGAGGGCATCCTTGGGGTGAGGGGAGGTTGGAAGTACCCACTATAAAATAGGGACAGGATCATGTAGGGAATGGACCAGGTGGGGGGTGGGATGAGTGGGAGGGAATTATAAGCATCCTTGTACAATATATCTACTATGATAATGTTTTGCATAGCTAGACATGTACAACATATACTGAATTACTTATCTCCCAAGAGGGAATGGGTGACAAGGGAGGAAGGAAATGGATCTGAAGTTTGAGGTCGTAACATTAAATGTTTCAAATATATATAAATACTATTATTAATACTCTTTTGCTTGTAATAGGGAGATAAGATGTGCAGGCATTGGGATGCAAAGACTCACCTTCCTCTAATGGAAAAGTCGATGGGGGTATGGGAGAAGGTATGGGAGAGAGCATATTGGAGGAAGCGATATCCTGTGGGATTACTATTCTGGGAGGTTGGGTAGGGGAATAATGGGGGGAAAATGATTGTAACTCAAAATCTGGTGGAAATGAATGATGTAAAACAGAAGTTAATAAAGCATTTGTTTAAAAATAAAATAAAATAAAAAATAGAAGAGGCAAGGGGAAGTGGTTGCAGCAGAGGGGAAGAACAGAAAGGCAAAAAGGCAAAACCATATTCTCATTGAATTTGGCTCAGGGAGAGAATGACATACATACTAAATAGGATATCTCACCCTGCAGGAGAGTAGGGGGGAGGGGGATGAGAGGGGGAATGATGAAGGGGAGGGCATTCTGGGGGAACGGGAGGTTGGAAGTACCCACTTTCTAAGAGGGACAGGATCAAAGTAGGGAATGGACCAGGTGGGGGGTGGGATGTGTGGGAGGGAAATATAAGCAGTCTTTTACAATATATCTACTGTGGTAATGTTTTGCATAGCTATATAAGTACAACACATACTGAATTGCTTATCTTCCCAGAGGGAGTGGGTGACAAGGGAAGAAGGGAATGGATCTGAAATTTGAGGTTTTAAAATTAAATGTTTCAAATATATATATAAATACTATTATTAATACTGATTTTGCATGTAATTGAGAGATAAGATGTGCAGGCATTGGGGCACAGAGATTCACCTTGCCCTAATGGTAAAGTTGAAGGGGGCATAGGAGAAGATATGGAAGAGAACAGATTGGATGAGGGGATATCTTGTGGGACTGCTCTTCTGGGGTGGTGAGTAGGGGAAAAATGGGGAAAAATTGTAACTCAAAATCTGGTGGAAGTAAATGATGTAAACCAGAAAGTAATAAAACATTTGTTTAAAAAAAAAAAAAGAAAAAAAGGAAAAAAATGGAAAAAAATGTTATTATGGTGATGGGGAAGTCCAAGACACAAACTCAGAAGAGGACAACAATGTCAAAACATCTGTGGGCAAAACCCCAAAGAAAAGTGGGAAGTGGTCTCAAGCCCAGAAAGATCTCATGAAAAAGCACAAATAGGGGGCGGCTAGGTGGCGCAGTGAATAGAGCGCCGGCCCTGGAATCAGAAGGACCTGAGTTCGGAGCCGGCCTCCGACACTTAATCCGCACAAACAAAAAAAAACCTAACCGTGTAACCTTGGGCAAGTTACTTAACCCCAATTGCCCTAAAGGGGCAACTAGGTGGAGCAGTGAGTAAGAGCGCCGGTCTCGGAGTTTGGATGACCCGAGATCAGATCCAGCCTCAGAAAATGAGCACCCACGCATAAATAATGACTAGCCATGTAACCTTGAGCAAGTTACTTAACCCCAATTGCTTTAAAAAAAAAAAAGAAAAAGAAAAAGAAAAAGCACAAATAGGAGCTTAAAAATCATACAAGAGAGATAAAAGAAAAGCTGGGGAAAGAAATGAGAGTGATGCAAGAGAATTGTGAAAAAAAGAATCAATAGGTTGGAAAACTGCTTAAAAAGTAGAATTAGACCAATGGAAAGAGACATTTTTTAAAAATCCACTGAAGAAAACAACTCCTTCAAGAGTACAATTGGCCAAGTGGAAAAAAAGTATAAAACCTAATTGAGGAAAATGATACCTTAAAAGTTAGAATTGAGCAAGTGGAAGCTAGTGACTCTATGAGACATCATAAATCAAATAAATCCAAAGAATAAAAAAAATTAAGAAAACATAAAATACCTCATGGGAAGAATAACTGACCTGGAAAATACATCCAGGAGAGACAATATCAGAATCATTAGACTACCTGAAAGTCATAATCAAAAGGAGGACTTGGACAGCATCTTTCAAAAAATTATCAAGAAAAACTGTCCCAATGTCCTGGAACCAGAGGGCAAAATAGGCATTGAAAGAATCCACTGATCACCTCAGGAAAGAGATCCCAACATAAAAACCCCAAGGAACATTATAGCCAAATTTCAGAACTATCAGGTCAAGGAAAAAATACTGCAAGTGGTCAAAAAGAAACAATTCAAATATTTAGGAGTCACAATTAAGATCACACATGACCTGGCAGCTACATCATTAAAGTATTGGAGGTCATGGAACATGATATTCCAGAAGGCAAAGAAGAAGCTAGGATTACAACTGAGAATCACTTACCTGGCAAAATTAAGCACAACACATTAAGGGAAAAAAATAGCCATTCAACAAAACAGAAGGATTTCAAACCTTCATAAGGAGAAGACTAGAACTAAACAAAAAATTTTACCTCCAATATCAAAGCCCATGAGAAGCATAAACAGGTAAAAAGGGAAAAGGACATATAAGGAATTCAATCGAATTAAACTCTTTACATGGGAAGGTGATACTTATAACTCTTAAAAAATGTATCACTAACAGTACAGATAAAAGGAATATACATAGAGGACACAGGTATGAGGTGAATTTGAGGGATGACGTAAAAAAATTAAGGGATGAGAAAGAGGAGTACAAAAGGTATAGAAGGAAGTGAGAGGTAGAATGTGGTAAATTATCTCACATGAAGAGACAAGAAAGACCTATTATAGCAGGAGGAAGATGGGAGGATGGGTGATGGGTATCATTTGAATCTTATTCTCATCAGGCTCAAATTGGGAATCAGTTGAATATAGAAATCTATCTTACATGACAGGGAAGTAGGAAGGGAGGAGCTTAAGTAAGGAATGGGGGCACTGACATAAGAAAGGGTAGATCAAGGGAAGTGGTAGAAGTAAAACACTAGTGAGGTGGGAAAGGGTGAAAGAAGAGAGAGGACAAATAGGAGGAAGAACAGGATGGAGGGAAATACACAGGTAGTAATCATAACTGTCGATGTGAATGGGATAAATTCCCCCATAAAATGGAAGCAGATAGTAGAGTGGATCAAAATCCAGAATCCTACAATATGTTGCTTACAATAAACACATTTGGAGTAGAGATACACACAGAGTAAAGGTAAGGGATTGGAATAGAGTCCATTATGCTTAAGCTGAAGTAAAAAAGCAGGGGCAGCAATATTGATCTTAGACAAAGTAAAAACAAAAATATACCTAATTAGTAGAGTAAGGGAGGAAACTACATCTTGTTAAAAGAAAAATTACCATAGACAATGAAGTAATCATATTAGAAGAGCAAGGAACAGCCTGCCTGTGAGATCTATATGGAGGGGAAGAATTCTTTACCCAACAAGAGAGAGAGCATGACAAAAATATGGAATAAATAATTTTGATCATATTAAATTAAAAAGCTATTGTACAAACAAAGCCAATGCAACCAAGATTAAAATGAAAGCAGAAAGCTGGGAAATAATCTTTACAGCAAGTGTCTCTGATAAAGGTCTCATTTCTAAAATATATAGAAAACTGAGTCAAATTTATGAGAATACAAGCCATTCCCCAATAGCTAAATGGTCAAAGGATATGAACAGGCAGTTTTCAGATGAAGAAATCAAAGCTAGCTATGAGCATATGAAGAAGTGCTCTAAAATCACTTTTGAGTAGAGAAATACAAATTAAAACAACTCTAAAATACCACCTCACATGAATCAGATTGGCTAATATGAAAAATGAAAAATGATAAATCTTGGAGAGGATGTGAGAAAATTAGGACACTCATGCACTGTTGCTGGAGTTGTGAACTGATCCAGCCATTCTAGAGAGCAATTTGGAACTATACTCAAGGGGCAACCTAACTGTGCATACCCTTTGCCCAGCAATACCACTACTAGGTCTATATCCCAAAGAGATTACAAAAAGGGGAAAGGACACACATATGCAAAAATATTTATAGTACCCCTTTCTATGGTGGCAAAATATTGGAAATTGAGGGGATGCCCATCAATTGGGGAATGGCAGAACAAGCTGTGGAATATGAATGTAATGGAATACTATTGTGCAATAAGAAATGATGAACAGGCGGATTTCAGAAAAATCTGGAAAGACTTACATGAACTAATGTAAAGTGAAATGAGCAGAACTAGAAAAGCACGGTACACAGTATCAGTAACATGTATGATGATCAACTATGAATGACTCAGCTTTTCTCAGCAACACAATGATCTAAGACAAGTACAAAGAACTCACAAAGGAAAATGCTATCCATATCCAGATAAAGAACTGTTGGACTCAGAATACAGATTGAAGCATAATTTTTTCATCTACTTTATTCATTCTCATGGCTTTATTTCCTTTTGATATGTTTCTTCTTCTACAACTGTGATGAATATGGAAATATGTTTTACATGAGAGCATATGTAAAAACTATATCAAACTGCCTGACATTTTCAAAAGAGGGGAGGGAGTGAGGGAGAAAATTTAGAACTCAAAATCTTGTAAAAATGAATGCTAAAATTTTCTTATTGATATGCAATGGGGAAAAAATAAAATACTATTTAAATGTTTTTTAAAAAGAGAGACTACCAAGGATAAAATTCCCGAGAAAGAAAAAAATTCATTATCATTACAATTAGAACCTCAGAAAGAAAATGGGTTGGCTATAAGTTTTCCTAGAGTGATTGGAAGAAATGAAGGAAATTGAAACCTGAGATAAAGAATAAAATCAGAATAGAGCACTGGCCTTGGAGTCAAGAGGACCTGAATTCAAATCTAGACTCAGACACTTGATCACATTTATTAGCTGTTCACAATTAACCCCAATTGCCTTGCCTTCCCCCTCCAAAAAAAAGAAAAAGAAAATTAAAGTATTTGGAAGGAGGCTAAATAGCCTAGAACAGAAGGTAGAAAATCTTACTCAAATAGTGGACACTTTGCAGAAGAGTGGAACAAAGAGAACTAAAAAAATTTAGTAATAAAACAAGAAATATTAACATAAAATCAAATGACTTGAAAAGTAGAATACATGAGGCATAATTTAAGAATGATAAGGATTCCTGAAAATCATTGTAAAACAGAATATTTAAATTTTTTATTATTTATCAATTTATACATACATACATATATATATGCATATATTGTATTGTTATTTAGTCATTTCAGTTGTGCTTAACTCTTCGTGACCCTATTTAGGGTTTTCTTGGCAAAGATACTAGAGTAGTTTGCCATTTCATTCTCCAGCTCTTTTTACAGACGAGGAAACCAAGGCAAACAGAGTCAAATGACTTGCCCAGGGCCATACAGATAGTAAGTAACTGAGGTTGAATTCAAATTCAGGTCTTCCTTGACTCCAGGCCTAGTGCTCTATCCACTGTGTCACCTAGCCTCCCTTTTTTTTTTTTCATGTTCAAGTCTCATTTATTTGAGAAAAACAGAAACCTGAACTTTATAGGGAAAAGGTTCCAACCCCACTTTTCCCAGCCCTGGCTTAGCTCCCTCTCTCCAGGGTGGAGTGATGACACAGATAATCCAACCCTAAGTGAGAACACAGGCAAGGGAGTCATGGATTTTGACTTGGCTCAGTGGCTTCAATATGTATATGTGGGTGAGGAATTCCCTTTGATGAGGGCCAATACAGCACAGCAAGACATCAAGATATCGTATAAGAAAAATGACAAGGGCTACTAGAAGCATAGGACAGAATGAAAAATGGGCAGAATCCATAGATCACTGTTTGGAACCCCAAACTGAATACACCTTAGAAATGTCATCAACAAATACTAGTGCTTGTAGATGAAATCAGGGGGAGTGGAAGGAAATGGGAGAAGCTGCAAATAGCCAAGAGAAAAAAAGAGACAAAATGTCAAGGAAAAAGTCAGAGTCAACTAAGATTTTGTAGCAAATGTTTGAAGCAAAGGAAAGCCTGCAATACAATATGACAAAATCCAAGAAAAGCTAAAAATACTTATACTATAAAGTTGAGCACAATCCTATAAGAGGGGAAAACGGTTTCTTTAATAGAATTGAAGACATTCAAGCATTTATGTTAAGAAAACCAAAGCTGGCCAGACTCGAATAACAGAAGTAAAGAAAAATAAACAAATTTGGGGAAATTAAAGGGATAAATGATGATTGAGTGATTATATTTTAAGGAAGAGAGGAGATTATGGCAGTCAAGATTTTGGAAAAATAGGAAGCAACACAGCTTAATTTACCCCATAACTATTCCAACAATAGTTTACAGAGATTACCAGACTATGCAGTGATTATGAAATAGAAGGAATAACTACAATGGGTATCTAGCCAAAGATCATAAATTTGACCTTCAAATAAACAGGGCAGGAACTGTCAGGATCATGGACTCAGTGTCCAATGCCCAAGAGGTTCAAAACAAAAGCCATTTCCCTGATCACTCCTAAGTGGGGAGGGAAGCCCCAAACTTGGCCCCTTCCCATCAAATGCTAGTTATTTATAAGACTATCACAAAGAATAAATAGTGAGGAAACCCATTTAGCCAAGCAAATAATAAACAGAAATCAGGGAAATTATGCAGATAAAAATATATCAAAGAACACAAAAGTGAATAAGCTCTTCATCTGGGAGTAAGATAAGAACCTGTTATGCCAAAAGGAGGGACACAAGAAACCCCTGAGAGTAAAATTTGGACGCGGATGTTATTTTTCCGAGGGAATGTTGGGGTTAGGCCCAAATTGAACAGTGAGTCTGCATGGACAATGTGCCATCTTTTAAAGGGATGACACATGGCTAACCGTTAGGTATACACAAGCAGAAACTTGCAGAGGCCAAGAACAGTGATTGGTCAGTACACACCTCAAAATTCCTGCCAATGCTAAGTCTCCCTGACCTGGAAGCCTGTCCGCCTCTGTGGAGGTGAGCTGCTGACTGGGTAAGGGTGGAGATCCATTGGGGGAGGGGCAGGGAACCCAGAGGTCATGCACAACAATCCAAACTCAACCAATGAGAATACACACATACACACACACACACACATATCTATATGTATATATTCTACACATACCTATACATATGTAAATGTATATATAATTATTACTTCTATTGTTAATATTACTAGTATTGTTGATTATTATTACCATCTATATTATTATTAATTCATTGGATCCAATAGCTATGGGATAAAAAAATTTGGGATAATAGAGTTTTTCTTCTATACTAGCAAGAAAGAGTTTTGATAATTACTGCTCTGTAGAATACTTCCAGATCTGGTCATGTTAGACCCTGTAACCCACACACACTTAATTCTTCATTTAAAAAAGTCTCCTCAAGATTCTTGACCTTTTGACCATATATGTACACACACCCCAGTGGAATGGGTGAATGGGAGCAATTTGTTCCAGAGGTTATGGAGGTAGCTGAAGCAAGCTCTGTAGAATGCTTAGAGTTTGGTTAGACACTGAAGACTCCAAGGTCATCCACTACATCCCAGGTCATCACTAATTGTCTTGCCACTGGACTCCAATGACACTAGAAGAGAGAGGGCAATGACTTGGTGCCACTAGGGCAATGACTTGGTGACACTAGAAGAGAGAGGGCAATGACTTGGTGCCACTCTGCCTCATTTAAGTCCAATTTATGCATGAATCGAAAGTCATCACCCATACCATTTTACCATTTTTACCTACCTTAAAGTCCTGTGGTGACAGCAAGTGACCAAAACCGAAGGTGCAGATACATGGGGAGCTGTAGTGACAACCCTGCACACAGTTGGCCCAGGCCATATATCATCTTCTTACTGGATTGAAGCAGCTCTGGGATTCTTAAGCCCCCTAGGTGTCTGAGCAGGCTTTTTAAAGGACTGCATTATTCACCTCCTGGCATGAAGGGCTAGAAAAGGTGCCCTAAAAATTGTCTGCTTCACCCAATCCTGGCCTGGGGATTCCATACTGTGGTCAAAACAGAAAAAAATGTACTAAAACTTTTGCAAAGATGTACCATTCCACTTACCATCAGTACATGAAATGTGTGCATGCTGATGGACAACATGAAATCCAGTAGACTTGAAAGACAAACAGCTTTTGTAAGAGAACTCAGAACAAACAGCAGCCTTGAGTGAAATAAGGCTGGCAAAGGAAGGCCAGCTTATTGAAGTCAGAGCTGGATACATGTTTTTTTGGAGTGGCCACAGTGAAGGGGAGTGCTATGAAGCTGGCATAGGTTCCACAATCAACTAATCTAGTCAACTAAAGCTAATTTAGTCAACAAGTTTCTATACCTACTAAAAGGAATGAATGACAGGCTCATAACAACAATATTGCCACTTGTAGGGAAGTACCATGCCACCATCATCAGTGTGTATGGTGCCCTCACAATGAACCCTGATGGGGTCAAAAGAGGATTTTATAAAGACCTGGAGACCCTCATCATCAATGTACCAAAAGAGGATAACCTTGTCATCCTGGGTGATTTTAATGCCAGAGTAGGAACAAACTATCAGACATGGCAGGGAGTCCTTAGGAAAAATGGAGTTGGAAATAGCAATGCCAGTAGTCACTACTGAAGACCTATGTGTCTCATGACCTCATCACCACCACTGTCTTCCATTTACCTAAATGCAATAAAACTTAGTGAATATACCCTCAAAACAAGCATTGGCATTTATATATCATAAAGAGAAGAGACAGACAGGATGTGAGAGTGATGAAGGTGATGTGTGGTACAGAGTGCTGGACTAATCATAGACTTATCCTCTCCAAGCTAAATATTCAAATTCAACAAAAGTGGTGGCCCCAAGGCAAGATGGTTACCAGAAGCCTTAATGTCAACAGATTAGAGCACTTCTTCAAGTATGAACAGTCTGTTGCTAACTTGGAGAGAAAGCTGACCCAATACGTGGTTGGCAACAGTGGAGCAGAAAAGGAGTGAGGTTTGGTATGCAGCAGTGCATTTACGCATCTGAACCAGACTACTCAAAAACATCAAGACTGGTTTGATAAAAATGATGGAGAAATTCAGATGGTGAAAAAATGAAGATTTCATAGGGTTTTTCCAGCTGGATAGCTCATCTGTCTCTAAGAAGGCAGTGTTTTAACTCCATTGAAAGTAAAGCACAATTGGGATGGCTAGGTGGCACAATGAATAGGGCATGGGCCATGGAATCAGGAGGACCTGAGTTCAAATCTGACCTCAGATACTTAACAGTTACTAGCTGTGTGACCTTGGGCAAATCACTTAACCCCAATTGCCTTGCTTTCCCCCCTCCAAGAAAAAAAAAAAGTAAAGCGCAAGTAAAGCTTAGAAAGATGCAGGATTCTTGGCTCAGTAAGAAGGCAGATGAAATTCAATTTTACTCTGATATTAACAACCTAAAGCACTTTTATGAAGCCCTGAAGGCTATTTAAGGGCCAAAGATCTATGGTGCATCTCAATTATTCAGTGCTGATGGAGCCACATTGATTAGTAATAAAGACACAATCTTGGAGAGATGGGCTAAACAGTTTCATAGTGTTCTCAAGAAATCATCATCAACCAATGCTGAAGCCATTGACTATATACCTTATTTTGAAGTCAATCCCTCTCTTAACCAAACTTTCAATTAAAGAAGAGGTTTTGAACAACGTCAGGTTCTCCTTGTGTGAGACATCTCCACTTCTAAGGTTCATTTGGACTACTATTTCTGCCCAACTTGTGGTAGAGTCTTCTGAGATGGTATTGGTCTGATCAGCCAGTCAGACATACTGTACTTTGACTCCGACACAGTGATGTCCTTTTGGTGCTCTTCAAAAAGAAAAAACAACAACCAACAACCAACCATGTAAGTACATATACACATACAAAGTCAAAAGATTGGGCATGATTATATATGGATATGTGTATGTATTATATTACATATGTGTGCATAATCACCCACACATGCATTTCTACCTGGAGGACCCAAATGGGTAATGTTTCTTTTGCTAACTGAAACTTCCCCTGCCCCAAGCAATGTCCTCTTACATTTTATATTTTATTGAAGAAACAAAAGGCAGAATTCCTTCACCAAGATAAAACAAAGACACAAAGTAAATAATACATCAATATTCAATGGACCCTAAACAAAATCACTTCCCCTAACCAAGTATTCCTTCTTTAACCATTCAATCAACATTTACTAAATGCCTTCATTGAATTAGACAAAGGCACTTTCACTCCTAGTTTGTCACAAAAAAAAAAAAAATGAGACAAAGTCTCTTAATTCCAGGGAATCAAGACCCTTTCCTGACCTTGATTGTCTTCTATTACAAGAACTTATTAGGCCTTTGATTAGAATGAAATCAATGACTGTAGATGAAGGCCTTGTCTCCTTGACACTAAGTAAGTCTTCCTATTCAAGAGAGATCAATCAGATCTTTCATTCAAGTGATAACAAGGACTTTAGACCCTAACACTACCATGTTATTGCTTAATATTTCCTAAATGAAAAAGAAATATTAGTGGATATATTTCCATTCTAGTTCAAACACAGAAAAGTGGATCAAGGGAGCAGAATAGGTAAACAAAACCTAGAAGCAATCAAACATAGTTTGAGACACCCAAAGGTACCATCAACTAGAGTAAGTACTCCTTATTTGATAAAAACTACTGGGCAAATTGCAAAGCAACTTGACAGAAAGTAGATTTAGGCTATTATCTTTCAGTATATGCTACAATAAGCCCCAGTGAATATATAACAAAAAAATAAAAGATCTTATAATATTTTAATATCCTACTCAAAACAGTAGTGTGAACCAGTAAGGCTGCACAGGTCTCTGTTGGGATGGAGGGAGATAGGATCCATCAGGAAGGGGGAAAGCTACTCTTTTACTCCAGAGAATAGGCTATATTCTTCACTATGCAAATATGGTTTGATGTTTGTGAGCCTGAGTACTTGTAAAGGGAGTTGATGTCTAATCTTAGAGGGCCATCAGCTGGTATCCAAGTACTGATTGGGTTGGAGCAAATGAAGCAGAAACTGAAGTTCATAAGTTCCACTTCAGACAGGTAGGTGGTAAATCAGCCACAGATGTGAGAGTTTCATAACATTACTTTGACTCTTCATGCTGAAAGAGATTTTCTCAAATTTGAAAGACTTAAAAACTTTGATCAATGTAGTGATTGATAGCAATTCCAGAGCACCAATGAGGAAGCATGTTTTCTACCTCCTGACAGAGAAGTGATGGATTAAGGGAGCCAAATGCCATATATATATTTTTGGATGGCCAATTAAAGCCACCTGTTTTGCTTGAAAATGCATATTTGAACTAAGGACAAACAACACAGAACAGAAACAAATACCCCCAGGTTCATTTTTCAGAGCTGGGTTAAAAGAGGGAGAGCAGGGGAAGGTAAATCCTTCCTCTCTCACCAAGTTCAGTTCCTTGCATCCACACTGGACTCAGAAAATATGAGTTGCCGAAAAAGCACAGCTACTTTTTAAGATGCAAATGGCCAATCAAGGAGACAGATCCCCCCCATATTAAAGTGGATGAAGCAGGCTCCATGCTAGGCAAACAGGCAATACTCAAAACAGGGTGCTCTCTCTCTCTCCTCTCTCTCTGTCTCTCTCTCTCTGTCTCTCTCTCTCTGTCTCTCTCTCTCTCTCTCTCTCTCTCTCTCTCTCTCTCTCTCTCTCTGTCTCTCTCTCTCTCCCACACACATATTTATATGTACAGATACATATGCACACATATACATATATATGTCCCCAAAAGTCTTAGCACAGTTTTACATTTTAATAGTTTAAACCGCACAAAGATTTTTAAACACCCAGGATGCCTGTAAACTGTTAAGTGCTCCATAAATGTAAGACATTAACAAAATACTGGGAAATACAAGAACAAGGCAGGGGGCGGGGGAATCAGCTAGGACAAAAGAATAAAAAGGATAATTTTGTTGTTACCTTGTTAAACAGATATAGGTATAGATACATAATGTATACATATATACTTTAAAATATAAAAAATAAGCCATATGACTTTGAGCAAGTCACTTAACCCCAATTGCCCTGGAGGGGGAGAAGCCCCTCCAAAAAGCAAAGAAAAAATTTTTTAAATATAAAAAATAAAAGTTTATCATTTTACAATTTTTATTCTCATTTGTGCATCTGAACATTTGTGTTCAATAGTTCTTCTTTATAATGATATAAAGACAAGTTCCTTTCAGTAAATTATTATTATTCTTTTTAAGAAAGTCACTTAACCTCTGTTTGCCTCAGTTTCCCCATCTGTGAAACAGGGATAATAATAGCACTTCACAGGGTTGTTGTGAAGATAAAATGAGTTCATATTTATAAATCTATTAGCAGTTATTGGTACATAGTAGGGGTATAATAAATGCTTGTTTATTCTCTCTTTCCCCACTCAAGCTTCACCACCTGTTTTCTTGGTCTCTTAGGATCTTCACAACAACTCTGTGAGGGAGATGTTAGAATTATTCCCATTTTACAGATGAGGAAACTGAGGCAAACAGAGGTTAAGTGACTTGCCCAGGGTCACTCAGATAGTAAGTGTCTAAGGCCAAATCTGAATTGAGGTCTTTCTGATTTTAGTCAGTTTCAGAACTCTAACCATTGTGCAAACTCCCCTTGCTCTCAGCAGAGGGCTGGTACACTAGAGGTGTGCAACAAGACAATCATTTTCAGACCTAGTAAAGGTTTTGATTTTTTTTCTCATACTTGACTTTAATTATTCGATAATGTTTGTTCTGTTTGTGGAAGGTGGAGAAGTCAGTGAGAAGAGAAAATGCTATTTAAAAAAAATGAAAAGAGCTTTAATAAAACAAACAACTCCACCAAGGAGAAATGAATGTGGGAGCCAAATTGTGAAGTTCTGTAGATCCTCCAAAGAGGAGATTGTCTTTTATCCTTGAGGCAAAGAAGCCCCTGAAAGTTCTTGAGCAGGGCAGTCACATGGCCAAACCTATGTGTTAAGAACATGGATTTGGCAGCTGTGTGGGGAATGGATTAAAAAGGGGAGAGACTGGAGCCGGAAGAACAGTTAAAAGGTTACTGCAATAATCCAGATGAAAAATAATGAGGGCTGGACTAGGTCATTAGGCTCTGGGCATAGACAGAAGGGGATGGACACACCCAATGCGTTTGATTGGTTGGGGAGGAGGCAATGGAAGGTGAGGGAGAGGAAAGAATCAAGGATGATCCCAAAGAAGAAGATTTGGAAGACAAGAAGTTTTCCTTCTAACTAGCCTGTGTAGAAAATGGTACAAGCTTTCTCTCCACCTTTCTGATAAGGAAACTGAGCTTGTTAGAAGTGAAATGATTTATTCATGGTCATAAAAATAAAAAATTGCAGAGTGGGACTTGAACCCAGATCCTCTGACTTTTACCTTCAATCCTGCATTACCTCTTCTCTCCTTTCCAGTCTAAAGAACCCTGGTTTCTTCAGTCTCAGTGCTGAAGCCTCAGCTCAGCACCATCCTGATACCTGCCCAATAGTTCTCATTTACAAAAGCTACCTTCTATTAGACATAGAATGGGGGCTGCTTTGGGGGCCCTGCCCTTGAGCCTTTCAGTCTGAGACAGGCAGACAGACAGAAATAGAGACAGGAACCAGTAGAGGTGAGGTGTCAGAATGACAGTAAGTGCACTTACAACATGTAGGGATGATAAACAGATAATAAGCAGGGTTAAATATTTACAGGATGTGGAGCCAGAGCAGTGAGGGCATTAGTCCAGGTATGGATAGGGGAATATGTGGAAATAGTGTTTACACAGAGTGGAGTTGGGGACGATTATCTCCTTGGATCAGCAATGGATGGGATGTTAGGAGCAGAAGGAATGAAATAAGGGACACTAGAATAATAGCAACAATAATAAAGTTGTTGAGTCCTTTAAGCTGAAGTTGATTCTTTGTGACCCCATTTGGGGTTTTCTTGGCAAAGACACTAGAGTGGTTTGACATTTCCTTCTCCAGCCCATTTTACAGATGAGGAAATTGAGGCAACAGGGTTAAATGACTTGCCCAAGGTCATATAGCTAGTAAGTAGCTGAGGTCAGCTTTGAATTCAAGAAGATGAGTCTTGCAGACTCCAGGCCCCGCACTCTATCCACTGTGTCACCTAACTGCGCAATAATAATAGTTTAGGATGTCATTTCCCCTTTTCAGGCCTCAGTTTACTATTTTGTAAAATTACTTAGTTGGATTAAATGGTCTCCAAGGCCTTTTCCATCTCTAAAGTAAGATAAACAAAATTACAAATTAATTTGTAAATAAATAAAATTAGGAGTGATTTGACTAATAAATGGTAAACCTTTTACTAATCTGATAAAGAATAGGAAAACTAAATTTCTGTAACAAAAATGAAATAGGAAAATTCACAACAAATGAAGAAAAAATAAAAGAAATTTTATTGGAAACTATTTTGCCCAATTACATGTCAGCACCAATGACAAAAATAATGAAATGGATGGATATTTAGAAAATATGAAGTGCCCAAAATTAATAGAACAAAAAAGTTTTTGAATAATATCAGAAAACAAAATTGAACAAGTCATTAAAGAACTTTCAAAGAAAAATCCCTTAAGATCAGAGAGATTTACAAATGAATTTTAATAAACATTCAGAGAAAAATTATTTTCAATAATAAGTTAATTGTTTGCAAAAATAGGGAAAGAAGGAATCTTTCTAAATTCTAAGAGACAAATATTCCAATATCTGAGCCAGGGAGAGATAAAGCAGAGAAAGAAAACTATAGATCATTACCTCTAATGAATATGAAAGCAAAAAATTAAATAAAATATTAGTAAAAAAGTTACAACAATATATTTAAAAGATTATATACTATAGTCAGAGTAGATTTATACCAGGGATTCAGAGTTGATTCAGCATTGCAAAAATTATAAACATAATAGCCCATATTCATAAATTATGTTTAGACCAATCTCTCACATAATATACCACACTAATCTTCAGACAGATGTATGACCAAGATATAAAAGGTAGTAATGACAGGGACTAGACCTGTGAACTCCCAGATGAGGAAATTTCCTATACCAGTGCAATTGGCACCCTCTCTGTCACTTACAGTCCTACAGTTTTCTAGAGCACTGAAAGCTTAAGAACTTGTCCATGCTCACAGAGCCATTATGTGTCATACATAGGACTTGAACCCAGGTTTTCTCTGCTTCTGGTCTTTCTCCACTTCGTTGCCTCTTCACAAAAGATCATATGTTAAATAAATTAGAAAAGTAAGGAAGGAAATACCTTTCACAACTATTACTAGGGAAAGTTTTTTGTTTTTTTGTTTTTTGTTTTTTTGTTTTTTTGCTGAACAAGGGACAGAATATGGTACAAGATAAAATGGACAATTTTGATCATATAAAATTTTAAGTTTTTGTACAAAGTCAATGTTGAAATTGTAAGGAAAACAGTTAAGTGTAAAAATTTTGTGGCTAGTTTCTCTGAAGTCTAAGATAAATAGGCAATTGATACAAAGAGATGAAATCCATAACCTAATAGATAAAGGGTTAAAGGATTTGAACAAGCAGTTCAGGTCAGCAGCTTCTGAACCCAGACTCCCAGACAAGTACATTTAGATTAGGTATATTTGCCAGGGGTGGGGGGGCAAGGTGGGGCGTAGGGGACTGGCTGACAGATTTAATTCTAGTCCCATACCCCTCTTAGAGACTGGAGGAGAGATTGCCCAGCCTCAGCCGTCCCCCGGATCTTGTCTGCCTTCTCCTTCCTCATCACACAGCTAAGCTATTGGCCATGTCAGCATGGCCTTTCTGCTCCCCACAAAAGGAAAGGCAGTTGGTCTTGGTATGCCAAATCAGATGTCAAATCATATATCTATCTATATTACTCACTGGCCATATTTATATAATTAGACAGCCCCACACATACATATACATCCTATAGAGAGAAGATGCCAACCTGCACTGGTAGAGGGATTATCCTCAGCTAGGAGTCCCCTGTGCCAGCAGTTCTCAAAGTATGGTCCTCAGATTCCTGGAGCTCCCCCAAGACCCTTTCAGGAGGTTCACAAGGTCAAAATTGCTTTGATAACATACTAAAATATCATTTGCTTATTAAAATACTTCTCCATTTTCCAACTATATGTCTTTGTGGGACTGGGTTTTCTTTTTGTACTTCAGCAGAAATAATATATCACAACAGATTGAATGCAGAAGTAGACATGGGAATCCAACTGTTTCCTATTAAAGCAGCCATCAAAGATGCTTACAAAAATATGTAAAACAAGTCCATTCTCACTAATTATTTTTAAATACTAGTTTTTCATCACAATATTTTATATGAATATGTAATGGGTTTGTTATTGTTACTTTTAAATAAATTAATACTTTAAAAACTTACTAGTTTTAATTTCTTTTTTTTGCCTCCTTCTTGGTCTTTATTAATTTGTTTGTTTACTTTTAGCTTATAAGATTCAATTCCACAATTCCTTGACTTTCAAATTTTCTCTCCCTCCCCCTCCCACAACAATACAATCAAGTATAGGATCTGCATATACTTCCACATTAGATATTAGTCAGGTTATAAAGATGGATTATATCAGATGGAATGAAAAGTGGGAAAGAGGAAACAAAACCAAACAAGAAAAAGACAAAGATCAGGTAGTTTGCTTCAATCTGGATTCATAGTGTTAATTTCTAATACGGAAACCATCAATAGA
Organism: Gymnobelideus leadbeateri; assembly: GCA_011680675.1. Classification (NCBI taxonomy): domain Eukaryota; kingdom Metazoa; phylum Chordata; class Mammalia; order Diprotodontia; family Petauridae; genus Gymnobelideus; species Gymnobelideus leadbeateri. The sequence goes on from WOXC01000800.1 coordinate 429,903, forward strand.
TATAACCCACATAAGCAAAAGCAAAAGCACTTAGAGATTCTCAATTTTAAGGAGTCTAACAGAATTCTGAGACCCAAAAGTTTAAGAACCACTGTCCTATACAATCACGGGTCAATTCTTTTTTTGGGGGGGGAGGGGACCAGAGACTTGATTTTCTCAAAATAGGGAGCTTTGGCTGAGGAATTCCCACTACTAGCCTCCGATCAATGTAGAACCAAATGTTCTCGGAATCTTCTAGTCAGATAGATTTTTTTTTAAAGCAATTGGGGTTAAGTAACTTGCTCAAGGTTACACGGCCAGTCATTATTTGTGTGTGGGTGCTCATTTTCTGAGGCCGGATTCAATCTTGGGTCATCCCAACTCTGAGGCTGGCGCTCTTACTCACTGCGCCACCTAGCCGCCCCCAGATAGATTTCTTAACCAAACAAGGAACAGAGCATTATAGGAGATAAAATGGATGATAATTTACAATTGAAACTTTTTGTACAAAAAAAAATCAAAGTTATTAAAATTATAAGAGAAACAGTTAACTATGAAAAGTCCTTGCTTGGGGCACTGAGGGCATGGGGCCTTCCATACAGTAAAAGGCTAATAAATGCTTATTCAGTTAAATTGGAATTAGTATGGTATTGTAGGGAGAACACAGACCTAGGAGAAGACCTAGATTCAAATCCCAACTCAACTGCCTACTACCTGTGTGACCACTCTGGGCCTCAGTTTCCCCATCTATTAAAAAAAAAAGGGAATTGGATTAGATTTTTCCTAAGGTCTCTGCTACCTTTAAATCTATGCTTTTACAGCACATAATAGGAACTCCAAAATGCTAGATGGATTGGCTGGATTTTCTCCTAATCAAATGGAGGCAAAGAGACAGTGAAGCAAGTGTTCTATCAATGTCAAAAGGAAAAAGACCCTCACCAAGCCTAGCACTTGCTTCTTATTCCTTTCTCCCCCTTTTCCCTGTCCTTTTCACCAGTCTCTAAGATTCCTCAGGGAAGAATCTCTTCTAGGTGATTGCTTCTCTTTCCCCAAAGAGTTCTGTTTGTCTTCCTCTGCCTCTGTCTTTTCCTCCCCCTTCATTTATGGCATAATGAATTCATGGGCAAGTCAAGACATCATCTTCATGATGTCATTGGTCCTCTTCAAGAATGAAGGATGAACAACAACAGCAGAATGAGATCCCCTCTCTCTACGACTCCCTCCTCCACTTAGAGTCAGGAAAACCAGAGTTCAAACCCTATTTCAGACACTTACTAGGTGCATGACCCTGGGCAAATTGCTTAATTTTTCTCAGCCTTAATTTCCTCATCTATAAAATAAGGAAAATAATAACACCTAATAATGTCACAAGATTGTTGTGAGGATCAAATTAGATAACCTATGTAAAGTGCTTTGCAAACCTTAAATTTATATAAATACCTGTTATTACTTACTATAGTCATATTCTACAGATGACCCTGAGCCTTTAAAGGTTTTTGAAAAGGTTCTTGTCTAGAGTGTTGTCTAGAGTCACACAACTAGCAAGCAATAGAGGTCAAATATGAATTCAGGTCTTCCTCCAGGCCCAGTACTCTAATCACTTTGGATTGGGTGATTTAAAAAGAAGGCTCTAAATAAGGATCTGACAACTAACTATGCTGGCCCCTGAGAAACAGTCCACCTGGCTTTGGTGGCACTGATCATTCCACGGTTGGCCACTAATTAATGGTTCTTTTCATCCACTGTAATTTATGAAAACATTTATAAAAACACAGAGGAGCTGCAATCTTGATCACCCCACAGATCTTTTGTGACCTCTGAAGTGTCCAAATGTAAGTAAAGAAATATCATAGGATTTAAAGCTGGAAGGTACCTTCAGGATCATCTCAACCATGGGGTCTTTAGGTATGGTCTGTGGACCCCTGAAAGTCCCCCCTTTTCATGGGGTCCATAAAATAAAAATTATTTTTTAAATAGTACTAAGTTGTTAGCTATTAAAATATTCCTCTCTTTTCTAATTGCATATATGTATGAGGCCAGATTTTCTTCATATATCTAAACCAAAACAACCCATCACAACAGATTGAATGCAGAAGTTGATGAGAAAATCCAGAAGTCTTCCATCAAGCTAGACATTAAAAAGATTTTTAAAAATATGTAAAGCAATAGCAACCACTCGTCTCAATGATTTTTTTTTGGTTTTTGGAAAATATAGTTATTTTCCATTAAAGTGCTATTTTAACATATAATGGGTTTATAATTTTAAATGAATATTTTATAGATTTTATCAGTGTTAATTTCTGATATGATAACTACTGATCAATAATACCCACATAAACAAAAGCTCCTAAAGAAATATAAAGTTTAAGACTATAAAGGGTTTCTGAGAACCACTGATTTAGGCTAACTTCCTCATTTTGTATATAAGGAAAGTAAGACCCAAAGGGGTTAAGTGACTGTCCAGGATCACACAGGTGGCAAACATGAGAGGTAGTATTTAAACCCAGATACTCTGATGGCAAATTCAGTGTACTTTCCACCATACTGTAAGACTTTAAATTTATGATTCTTCCTCCCTACCCTTTATTGTTAGTATTTTATCCTTCTCCAAATTTCAGATTCAGTCATTTTCTCAGTCATGTCCGACACTTGGCAAAGATACTGGAGTAGTTTGTCATTTCCTTCTCCAGTTCATTTTAAAGATGAAGAAACTGAGGCAGACAGGGTTAAGTGACTTGTCTAGGGTCACACAGCTAGGAAGTATTTGAGGCCAGATTTGAACTCAGGAAGATGAGTCTTCCTGACTCTAAAGAAGTTCCCAAACATATTTGGTCTACCACCCCCTTTAAAAAAATTACTCAATGGCTCCCTGGAAATCTTTCTTTATTCTCTTAATGTTTTTTTTAATAATTGCATCATTTAAAAATATAAAATATATATATTTCAATTGAGACATCTCAAATTTAATAATTTATTGTAAATTTGTGACTTTTTTCCTGCACTGAAATTTTGATGACACAGTATTGCATCATGTAACTTTATAGTATTGTATTATAAGTAAGTCATTACATGTACATATTCCTGTCCATGTATGCTGGACTTCCTGACAATGTGACAGGCTCACCTGCCAACACTTGCTTGTTAAGACCTGTTGGCAGACTGGACCACTAATCTGTTATAACTTGCATTTTGTGTGTTTATTTGGAAAATAATGTAATCACTATGACTTTAACTCTGTTGCACAATAGATGAAACACGTACAGTTTTTCAAAATTTTCTTATCTTTCTTTTTCCTTATGCTTCCACCACCCCCTTATTTTTATTCAATGCCCCCTAACTGCACCTGAGGCTACTACCTTCCCCCCATCATTCCAGCAGGACCCCCCCGCCAAGGGGTGGTATCTCTCATTTTGGGAGCCTCTCTAAGCCCAGGGCTATATCCACAGGGCCGCCTAGTGGCCCTTTCCAAATTACCTTGTCTTTAATTATTTGTATAAATGTCATACTCCCACTACCCTTCCCCAATATACTTTTGTGAAGCTTAAATAGTCACTTAACCTCGGTTTTTTTGCTTTAACTATGAAAGGAGAGGATTAGATTAGGTGAATTCTTAAGTAGTTTCCTGCTCTAACTCAGCACATCTTTTATCCATAAGCTTCCTGAGGGAAAGGATTTTTTTCTTTCTAGTCTTTGTATTCCCAGAGCCTGGCTCAGTACTTTGCAAATAGTGGGCCCTTAATAAATGCCTATTGACCAGAACTGAATGAAAGACTGCTCCACAATGGCCCAGAGTGACTAGCCTCTCCCCATTTTCAATAAGGGCACAAGAGAAAGTTTCACCTAAGAAAGAACTTCCCAGTGGGGAGGGGCAACTGTAAGGGATGCCTGTGCTGTCTCTTTCACTAGGCTGGATGAGTGGGATTCTCTTTGGAGGAAGACAAATGAGCCAATTCTTAGGCTCAATGACTGTAGAAGGGAACCCCCCCATTTTACAGAAGAGGTGACTGAGGCTCTTGGAGCTGACTTGAAATCTTCAGACTCAAAGTTTCTTTGATGACAGGAATCCATAACAGAGCCCCAATACTTCTGCCATGCAGAATGCATTGGCCCTTCTTATAGAAATGCTTGGTCCTTGGGGCAGAAGGTAGCAGTAGTAGAGTGGAAGGGGTGGGGGTCTGAATCCTCCCCCCACGTACACACCATCCACCATCCTATCCTGGCTGAATAGTCAGGAAATGAAGTGTAGCTCCTCCAGCCTCAAGCTCATTAAATCCCTGTTAATACATCATCCCAGCCTCCCTGGCTGACAAATACCCAATCCTAGAGCAAATGACCCTTAATCATCTGATGGGAGGGGGCAGGGGCAGCTTTAGCCTCAGCCTCTGCCTGCCCATCTCAAGGGACAACTTGGAGAAACAAAGGTGGCCATGGCAAGGGGTCTAGGGAAATCAACCAATACAGAGAACTCATGGCAAGTCCATACTTTGTATAGGTTTTGAGTCCATGTTGAGCCTTTTGATCACCCTGTAGATCAAGTCCAAAGCAATAGACTGAAGGATGATGACCTCTTGCATTTATGGGTGCATTTTCCCAAGTGCATTCACACATATCGCACACAGACAAGGAGAGCCTTTGAACTGAGCTCCAATGAGATTAGATACCCTAGCACTCTGTGAGTGCGTTTGCCTACTTCTGGTTCAATGTTCATGTTTCAGCATCTATATGTTTCTGTTTGAGATCAAATGGGATAACATAGGTAGAGTAACTGTCAAATCTTAAAGCACTATATAAATTATAGCTATTATATGTGACTATATTATTAGGTATCTGTTTGAGAATGTGCTATCTTTTATCATGTGGAAAACTGTAATGGGCTAGTTCTGTGAATGTAAAGAAGATAAAATGAAATCTACTTGGCTCTGGGAGTTTGTATAAAGGGTAAGAAGGGATTTGAATTAGTAGGGAAGGGAAGGAAGGAATGGGGAGAGAAGGAGGGAAAGAGAGAGGTGAAAAGGAGAAAGAAAAGTTGGAGAGGGAAAAAAAAGAGTAGGTAAGAGAAGAGGGAGGAATGATAGAAGACCGTGTAGAAATAGAGAGGGAGGCAGTAAGAGAGGCTGGAAGAGCCTTGAAAGGGGTGATCAGTCTTCCTGTGTTAGGTTAATGGGAAAGGGGAAAGAGAACTCCCAGCCAAAAGCAATCAGGGTATTTTGGGGAGCTCTGCTGGGTTTGGGGGTGAAGATTATATTACCTAACTGAATGCATGGGTGCAACAGGGATACTCTAACTTTGGAGCGAAGTTTGACTTCTCTGTCAGATGATATACCAAATTGGACTCTCTAAGACATTCAGTAATTCAATTCAATTCCATGAACATTTATTAAATCCATACTGTTTGCATGGCATTCAGAGCAATCAAATAAAGATTATATTAAGTAACTATCTTGAGCAGGGCACTGTTTTGAGTGCTAAGGGGATACAAAGTTTAGACAATCCATCCTTGCCTTTAGGGAGATTATAGTCTAGTGGAGGATATGACATGTAAAATAAATATGACAGAACAAACATATTAGAGACAAGCAAACAGAATTCTATGGGAGTTACAGAGCTGAAGGCTGGAGAGCCTGGGGAGGTCAGTGCAGGTTTCATGGAGAAGATGACATTTGAGTTGGGCTTTAAAGGATAAATAAGAATTTATTAGGCATTCTAGGCAGAGTGCAGTGCTAAATTTTCACGTTTGATTGTTGTTATTGCTTTTTTTTATCCAGCTCAGTTTGGCTGGACCTTGGAGTGTGTGGATGGTTACTCTAGGACTGTGCTGAGGACCTTCAAAGGGAGGCTGGGTTTGAACTTTACCCAAGCTATGACAGGGAATTCTTGCTGACTTCTGAGTGGAAGAGTGAGTGACTGTGACCAGAGCTACAGCTGTGTGATCTTGGGCCTTTCTCTGTCCATGAGAATTTTCTAACACATTTTCTAAGCATAGACTGCTGGTCTATATTTGTGGGGAGAGCTTTTATACCAGGTTGATGAAAAAAGTTTTCCCATATGCCCCTCCCACTCCTCTCCCCCTCCCCCAAATTGAGGGCCTTGAGCTAGAAGATCTGTAAGATACTTCTCAGTCTTAAGCAAAAGACTGGTTAGAAGCCTTATGTCAAGAGGCTATAAGGAGGTTACACCCTCCTTCCTGAAGGACCATCTCAGCCCACAGTGATCTTTCTTTCCTAGCATCTCACCACTCATTTCTGTTCCTGTTCAAGGCATATACTTATGACCTCATGACATCTCCTGTATTGCTGTTTCGTTTAAAGTTTGTTAATTTTGCTTTGCTGTGCAGTAGAAAGAATATTGGAGTTGGAGTTATAAGACCTGGATGCTCCCTTACTTGCTAACTATGTGACACCAGTCAGGCATGTCACTTGGCCTTTCTCTGCCTCAGTTTCTTCATCTTGTAAAATGGGTGTAAAAAATCCAGTTCCTTGGGAGAACCAAATGAAACAGATAGATAGACAGACATACAGATAGATAGATAAGCAAAAGGGCTGTGGAACCACAAAATGGTTTACAAATGTAATCTATTACTATCATATTAGCATTTAATAAATATTTATTGAAGAAGGCTAGTCTTTCTGTAGAAAATAGTTGCATTCGCTCATGTTGAGTGGAAATACAGGAGTGCTTTAGCACAGAATGGGGTTTTCGGATTTCCATTTCGTCACCTGACCCTTTGCCCCCACTCCACCCCAGGAAGCCTGCTCAGATCCCAGCAGGCCTTGGGCAGGAGGTCCACGGGGAAAACCCAGTGGCCTGGAATCAGCCACACCCTACCCACTCCTGCCTAGCCCTGTGCACAGGGGTCACCTCTCTGCTGTTTCTTGGCTTTTTCCCCGGATTCCGTTCCTATTTAAACGTTCCCCTTACTTTCCTGAGCTCTCGCCAACTCTCCCCTTCCTTGTCCCCCAATCTCTAGCTCCGAAGGCCCCATATGGGAAGGGGGAGGGGAGAGAGGAAAAGGGACGCCGCTGGGGCGCTTCTGGAGAGAGAAGCCAGGACAACTCTCCACGCACCATTGGCCACTCGCCTTCTTCCCCCCTTTCCTCGGGGCTAATTTATCTTAGAGGAGAAGGAGGGGGGAGGGAGGAAAGGGGGAGGGACAGGGAGAGCCCTGGGGAGGTGGGGGTGGGGGATAGAGGTTAGGAAAGGAGAGAAGAAAGGAGGATCGGAAAGGAAGAAGAGACTAAGGGGAGGGAGCAGAGAGGGCGGAGAGAAGGGGGGGAAGGGAAAGAGTGCAGAGAAGCGAGGGGAGAGGGAAAGGAAGGAGGGCGAAGGGTTGGAAGGAGTTGGGGGCGGGAGGGAGGGGTAAAGGTAAGGGGGAGGGGGCGGGGAAAGGGGCGGGAACCGAGGTAGCCGGGGAGGGGAGGAGGCGGGGGATGGGGTCCTGCCCGCTGGGGGAGCCAGGGCCGCCCCTTGTCCGGCCACCCCCACTGCCCAGTCCCGCTCCCAGCCGCGGCAGCGGCAGCAGCGTCCCCAGGATGGTCAGCGTCGCGGCCAGTCGGCCCGCCGCCGCTGCCACCGCCCCCTCGGTCCCGCCCGCTGTCCCTGGCCCGCGCCTCTGCTCCCGGCCCGGCCCCGGTACCGGACGCCCCCCCGGCCCTCGCACACTCACCTAGAACTGGGGCCGGGATGCCGAGGTACGAGCGGGCTGGGGGCGGGGGCTTGGGGCCGGGATCGGGGCCAGATTGAGGCGGGGGCAGGGGGCAGGGGGCGGGGGGCAAGGGCAGCAGACCAGGAGTGGGTGGTCGGCCGGGGCGGGGAGTCCGGAAGCATTGTCCGAGAACGGGACCCTGGCGGGGCCGGGTTGGTGTGGGTGGGGTAGGGCTGAACTCCGCCGAGACGCGACTTGGGGTCGGGAGGGCAAAGAAGGCCAGAGCTAATGACTGGGAGTCCAGGGTCACCTACTCCGGGGAAGGCGGTCCCCACGCCGGGACGCCACCGGGCGCTTCCCCTTTCGAGTAGGGTCCGAGGCTGCGCCCTTGACTTGCAGCTGGCTCTGGGGAGGAGCCTGCCAAGGGTTGGGGGCCGCCTGACCGGCTAGGATCTTTGGGGTCGTGGGTCAGAAGGAGCCGCCGGGGCTCTAGGAGCTGAGGGACCGGCCCTCTGGCCCCTCCCACCCCGTCAGGTCTTTGTCCAGAGGCGTGTGTGTGTGTGTGTGTGTGTGTGTGTGTGTGTGTTTGTGGGGGGGGTGGGGGGAGCAGTAAGTAGACTGGGAGATACAGGAGCAGGATAGGTTCTCAATCCACCCCCTCCCCAAGTGACAGGAGAATAAGGCAGGCACTATCCCTCACAGTCCATCCCTGCCCCCACTGCCTAAATGACGCCCTAACCCCTCCTGGCTCCTGCCTGGTGCCCCTCGGACATTTGAAAGAGGCTGCTGGTTCTTTGCAGTTCATTTCCTCCCTCCTGGCCCCAGACTACAGGCTCCAGAGGGAGCAAGGTATTTATAATAAGGGCAGAAGATCCCTCTTTTTTCCAGTCTTCTTTTCCACCAAAGGAAATATCAGATCCCCGTTCTCTGAGACTCCTAAGGCTTTCTCTGAACCCCCAATGACATGCCAGAAGAACCCTCGAGATCTGTTCAGCTCCCCCAGAGCTCTTCCTCTAGATCTGAGTCCTGGAGGTGACTACCTCAAAACCACCAAATATTAGACATGGAAGGCATCAGAAGAAGAGTTAGGTTCAGAAGACAATTTAGAAATCAGAGCCTTCCATTATACAGAGGGAAAAAAGGAACTACAGAAGAGAGGAAGGTGATTTGCCAAGCTAATACATAGCAGAGGCAAATTTCGAAACCAGGTCCTTCCACTCTTGGGCAGGGAAGCAGGAGAGAACTGTACTTGGAGGCAGAAGGCCCTCCGTTTGAATCTAACTCCACATACTAGTTCTGTGACCCTGGGCAACTCAGTTTCCTCATTGGAAAAATTGCACTCATGTCACAGCTGTGAGGATGAAATGACATAATATAGGTAGAGTGCTATGAAAAGGGGAACTATTATTATTGGGCCTTAGAGGTCATGTAGTCCAACCCCCTCGTTTTACATGGATCAGTTTTGATCAGAAAGGTCACTTTGTCTCCACCCCACCCCCATCTGGCCAAAGGGCAGAAAACCCTTTACTCCTGACCATATCCCTCACCTTATATCCTGGACCCCACTTTTAGGATCTTTCAGGATCCTTACACTTTACACCTAACTAAGGAGAAGGCTTGAGAAATGAGAGAAAAGAGAAAAGGAGAGGAAGGGGAGGGCCTGAGGGAAGCTGGGCCCAGGCTGCTGGGGTGGGTGGGCTGTTAAAGGGATGGTCACTAAATCAGGATTAGGCTGTGAGGCTGTCAGGCTGCCTGTGCCTGTCTCCATAGAGACCTAATTTGGAGGAGAATAGAGGACGGAAGAATGTTTGTGTTGTGTTTTGCTGTGGCCGGTGGCCAGTGGCTGGGCTAGGGGCTGTTGTCCCCAGCGAGGACTGGAAGGGCTGCCTTGTCCCAAGACCAGAGCTGGGAGGGAGGGAGGAGGTTGATAGGGAGGGGGAGGAGGGTTGAGCACAAGGCACAGAGGCTAGTAGTTACAGGGCGGAATCCTGTTAAAATTTCTCTCACAGCTCTAGAAAAAAATATTCTCGGTTGTGAATTCCTACATGCCTGTACCCTGCCTCCTTCCTTGCCCACTATCCCCAAAACCTTTACACAAGGGTTGGGGGAGAGGAGCTAGAAGGCCAGAGCTGCGGGCCACAATTAGTTACAGTTTCCTGTGGCTGGAGGGGGGGGCGCCTACAGAAGTAATCCCCTGTTGGGGGGAGGAAGGGTAAAGGAAAGAGATAGCTGCCAGAGGTTCTGAATGAAAACTATTGCTTGTTGTCCACTAGAGACTAGAGACGAACTGGTCCTAGTGGCCTTCCTGGGGATCTGAATTAGGGAGGCAGGGAACTCTCCTAGAAAAGAATCTCTTCCTCTTACAGAAAGTGCCTAACTCCCTGGGCCTTAGGAGCTACTCTGCCTATAATATCCCATTTCCACTGGAAGAGACAGGGAAGAAAAGAGACAGAAAAATGCTGCTTTCCCCTCAAATGCCAAAAGTGTTTCCCAGAAGCCTCAGAGACAGCCTCCACATGTTCCACCTCAGGAGTTATTTCCTATGAATTTAGTTTGCCTTGCTATTATATATGAGGCAGGGTCAGACACCTTCTCCCTACCCCCTCTCCAGTGAGACAGACCAAGTCTCCATGATGCCAAGGCTAGTTAGAGATTGGGAGTGGTGTGGGGATGAAGCAGGGATCTAGAGTTACTGATATGTGTGCCCCTGTCTAGAATGTAAGTAGGGACTTGATGGCCTGGGTTGTAATTCATGAATTCTCACTAGGAGATGGAGTCATACTAGACTAGGTGACACTCCATGTGCTTTGTAACATGGTGCTTTAAGTTTTGCTAGGTGTTTCTTTACAACTCTTTGAGGAAAGCAGAGCAAGTAATAGCATCCTTGTTTTGCATATGGGGAAACCAAGACTCAGAGGTCACAGAGATAGCAAGTGCTGGAATCAGGATTAAAAGCTATCTCTCTCTCTGTCTAGCCTCATATCCAGTTCTCTTCCTTTGTGTCAATCAATCAAGCAAGCATTTATTAAGCACCCACTCTGTGCTAAGTGATGGAAAGACAAATGAAATAATTCCCTGCTTTCAAGGCGGAGACAACATGTACGTTTTTGTGTAACTGGGTCTTAAGATCAGTCCCACTCAGGTGTAGCCTATACAGAGTGTCCATCACTATGCCTCCCACTTGACTTGTTATCACAGTCATTCTTATTCTCTTGCATTCTAAGGCTTTTGGGGGGCATGTTTGCATATTTCTTTACCAATTATGAAAATCTCAACCTCATTAAGTAAGCAATCAGTTCTGAGTTCCAATGCCAAATATTTTTATTTACTAAAGTAGAGAAGCTTATTTTCTCATAAGCCAAGGCTTATCTCTCAATATGTCTCAAACCCCTACTCTGTTGGGCTTAAATAAATATCAGTTGCCAAGTATGTAATTTGTTAACAATGTAACCAATAATAACCCAAAGACATAATTATTTACAATAGCTAGGAGGAAGTTTGTAGCTAGAGTCATTTCTCGATCATTGCTATTATTCTTGATTTCTCTTCACTTCTGGATGGCAGTCCCACCATTCTGTTCCAAGAAAATCCAAAGTATTTTAAGAATCCTCTTATTTATTTTACAATGTAAGAACTAAATTCACCCTCTCAGGAAATAAGTACTTTCTCTCTGTTCTTTCAGTCTCTCTCCAGGTGTGACAGGTAGCTTCAGAATGACAATTAGTCTTGGTGTCTCCTCACGGATGATAGCTAAGCCTTAATCTCTTCTACAGATGCCAGTTAAAACTCAGTCTCTTTATAGATGATCCTTAAACTTTTCATTTCTTCACAGAATCCTTATAGTCCAAAGTTAAAACTCACATGCTCACCACTGACTTCACAAGGAATTTTCATTCAGTATCATTGTTCCAAGGTTCTAATACCTGTTAAAGACACAGAAATCGTAGCTATTATATTTGTAAAAGACTATTGGAGGTTAGTGTTATATTTTCCACATGGTCAAAACTTTTTTGGTTCCCTGAAAAATAATTTGGAGTATATGTCAAATACCCATTAGTATTTAGACACATGATACAAATATCATATAATGCAAAGCACCTCTTGATAAGTTGTTTCAGATAAGGAGAACAGTACAATACCATTAATAATAATAAATAATATTGATTAAATGACACTTTAAAATGACATGCTAGTAATTATAATAATAGTTACCACAATAATATATTCACAATACTGTATTTACACATAAAAAGTACAGAGTAGCACTGTATATAATTTATCAACAGGAATTACATCTGACTCCATGACTATTCACTTCTCCTGCTTCCATAACATTATAAGTTTAGTTTAGCCAGAGGTCAAATGGTGATGGTTCTTTTGTGATCTACTTATCTTTCTGTATCAATACCTGAACTTATATTTTCCGTATATTTAAGCTTCTCTTTCCTCTAACCCTCCACCTTAGAGTTCTCTATAGATGAAGTTTTGGTCAGGGAAGTGACTGCCTATCCTCCCCCTACTTTGTCTGAACTGTGTTTGAGCTTTGTCTGAACCTCTTTAATTCAAACCAAGGTTATTAGTGTCAAGCTCACTGGAAGCATACCTTTCTGAGCTATTTTCTAACTCAGAAAATCTAGTTATAATTGGTGGACAGTCTCTCCTTAAACACTTCTTAGTTGCTCACCCTTACTTTCTTCTAGATCCTCAGGGAGTCCAACTGACTCTAAAATAGGCAATAGGTGGTTTAAATGAATTGTATTTTATAGAACCTCCACTACTTTCTAGTGTTGTTCAATATACTGGCAAGTTATCCAGTCTCAGCAACTTGAAAGGGTTGGACATCTCTACATGCCCTATTTGTGGTGTGTTCCTTGAATCCCAAGGTTTCTCAGCAAAGCCCTGTCACCTGTTGTAGTTTTTGATAACAAACTTGGACATCGTACCTTTGTTTGTTTCTGAGAGAATTCTTTTAAGCTGAGGTCATAGCTAGTTGGTAACATTTCTTCAGCTTCTGTCGACTGAGATAAGTATTGTTTGTGAGTGACTATATCTGTTTCAGTTTCTGAAATTCCAAGTCATGTCAATAGGTATACATGATTCATGGCCAGACATGAGTAAATATGTTATAAAAACTTATGGTATAATTTCTAATGGAGTTGTACTAATGAACTAAAAATAACAGCATGTTGACCCTGCTGAACTTTTTGTTCAGTCTTCAAAATGTTGTCAATGTGTCCATCAACATTTGGTTGAACATTCAGGTTGTGGGAGTCCTTGAGGGTGGCAATGTACAATTCTAAATTACCTTGCCAAAGTTAGCATTTCTTTGAATAACTTGATTTCAAAGACTTCTTTCCTTGGTCAAAGTGAATCCTAACAGTGAATCCACTGAAAGCTATTTCTCCCACATTACATTAGCAACTATGGAAGCTTTTTGGTTACTAATTGAATATGCCTTGGTATAGCTAGTGAAATGATCAGTTAGTACTAAAATATGGCTTATGTTCTTCCTGTCTCCTTCCAGTGATAAAATGTCAATACAGAAGAATTCCAAAGGTTTGCTAGTGCTTATATTCAATAAACACGATGCATGAATTGGTAATACTTTTCTTTGCAGTCAGCTGTCTTGGTCTAATAAAATCTATTAATTACTGACTCTGACCCCCATATCTAAAGTTACTGTGCAGAGCTTTTAAATGAAATAATATTTATAAAGGGCATAGCACAATACCTGATGCAGAGTAGATACTCAATAAATGCTTGTTCCCTTCATGGCTATAACAAGAAATTCTCTGTATAGCACCAGCTACTTCCTGGTGTCCCATGTATGGTAACAGTGACAATCTTTGTATAACTTAAATTTCTGCCATCGATGCACCAATGGATTCATTTCTGAGGACTGCAACTTGAGGCCTTTTAAGTATCAGTGCCTTACTTCTTAGCTTGTATTACTTCTCATAGTCTATCATCAACCATCCATTCTCTCCTTTAGTCATCTACAGGCAACCAAGACAAATAGGGCTTGTTTTAATGAAACAAGGCCCACATGATCGGTGACATTCTGTCTAGTGGAAGTTATAGACTCCCAGATACACTTCCATTTGGTCGTGACCCGACTCCTTAAGTATGACATCCAGCTTTCATTCCCTCCTTAGAAATTACTGTGGCTTTTTCATCACATGGCCTTCAACACAGAACAACAATATCCAAATTAGTTTTCCCAGACCAGTAGCATACGCTAAGTTCAAAATTGGCCACTGTTGCTACCATTCTCTGGTGAACAGCAACTAACTTGCTACTAGTCAAAATATATCAGTAGATTTTTGTCAATTTACATTTGGTTTTTAGCTCCATAAGCATAATCTTTGAGTTTTTCAATAACAATCCACTTCAAGGGGAGGGTTTCCTAAGTTTGTTGGAAAGAAGTCAAAAGTAAGTATTAATCAGCTCCTCTTGGTGTTTTGGAGTTTATTCCAACAGTAGGCTGGGTAACTTGCAATCTGGACAAACTTCCAAAGGCCAGGAGTTTCAATATTTCTTTGGTTATCAGGGTCTACTTGTGTGATCCTCTGATCCAAAGCTGAGAACTTAGGGACATAGTTTTCCCTCCTTTCTCTTTCTTCTTCTAGCAGTTTGATAGAGATACTTCTCACAAGGCCTCTCTGGATCCACTTTATCAGAGGAGTAACATATCTTGTTGTAGAGCTTCTGGCTGGGATGACAGCAGTCTCCTAGTACAGGCACTTGATGGTGGAGTCTTGCCTCATACATTTACTAGTCCCCAAGAAAGTAACTTATCCTCCCTGTGTCTTGGTTTCCTTACCTCTGCTGGTGAAGGCAAATTATTTCCAATGATATCCCTCTCGATATAAGACTGCTCCTAAGCTTTCCAGGCTAGCATGTATATGTGTGACTAAAGTCTTATGTGGATCTTCATAAGTCATTTCTGTTGCACATTAAATTCAAAACTGTAAAAGTTGGTTCACATTTACTTAATGATCCACAAATTACTTCAAGAATCTTAGAGGTATTAAGGGGAGGACTGATTCAGTCCATTACCATGTTAGTTCAGGTGTGAAGTTGGATCAAAATGAAAACATTAAACAGTTAATAAAAGGAGATTTACTTAGGCCTAACATAGAAGGGATATTCAACAACAATACAGTAACACTTAGCCCGCATAGATGCAGGCCCCTCTCATCTCCTAATGGAAACATGTCAGGTCATCAACTGGTTTGGGGACATCCACCAAGTCTGAAAGACATTACCCCAGCCTCCCTGCCTCCTCATGAAGATGGGATTTTTTATGCTCCTGGGCGATCAGGAAGCCACATCAAAACAGTCAGTCTCTCCAGAACCTATATCCAAGGACACAGCTTGAGTCTTCCCCCTCCTCTCCAGCACTTCCCCCTCCCCTCCCCAGCTCATCAAGTCCTAACCTTCATCACTCTTAGGGAAAAATTAGCCTTAACCCATATTCCTAGAGGGAACCATAACCCAGGCAGATTTGTCAATCATTTCTGAACATCAAATCCAGTTTATCAAACATTATGTATTTAATCAACTAGAAAAATCTCTTTTTCTCTAAGTTGCTCACCTCTCACTGTATCTCAAACCTCTACTCTCCTATGCTTAAATAAACACCAGTGACAATTTATTAGCATTGTAATGAATATTAACACAAAGACAAATTATTTACAGTGTTTTAGCTGTGAAGCTTATAGCCATCACTTGTAGCCATCTCTGTTGCCCTCGAATTCTCAACTGTGAAACACATACCATCCATGATTTCCCAAGCTTACATCCAAGTCTCTTAAGAAACCTTTTCTTATTTACCCACAAAAAAAGCTAAATTTACTTCTCTCAGGGAATCAGTTTTTTTTCTCTCCATTCTCAGAGTCTTTCCAGCTGCAAACAGGTAACTTCAGAATGGCAATTTTTTGTTTCTTCATCGATGCTGACTAAAACTCTGTGTCTTCACAGACAATGGTTAAGACTCTTCATCTCCTCCCAGACTCCTTATAAGTCAAAGTTAAAACTCATGGGCACATACTTTCCCCATCACTGACTTTTCAATGGGAGTTTAAATGGTCATTCTGCAAAATTTGAAAGTCTCTTAAAGCTATGGTAACAGTATAGTATCTATGGGAGAGACTGTTGAAGCTGGTGGTGCCTAACTCTACATAAAATATATGCCTTAAGCGGATGCAGAAAAAGTACAAAATAAATGCAGTGAAATGAGGGCTCTAGCAGTTGGAGGGATTAGTCAAGACCTCTTGCAGCCTTGAAATGTGTCTTGAAGAAAGTGAGACATTGTAAAAAACCATCCGATTTGGTAATTGAGAGATCACAGAAAACTTGGAAGAGAGCAGTTTTAGTTGAGTGATCAGGTCAGAAGTCAGGATGCAAAAAGTTGAGAAATGAATTTGGGTGGAAATGACTATTGACAGCTTTTTTCTAGAAATTTGGCTGAGAAAAAGGTGAAGTATAGGATGATGGCTTGGGGCAATAGTTGGGCTTAGGAAACGTTTTTAGTTTTTCTTAAAGGTGAGGGAGGCTTCAAGTAGTTTTGGAGGAAACCAGATAGCAAGAGACATGACTAGAGAAGGGGTATGATTGAGGGAGGGGTCTCCCGGAGAATACAAGAGGGACTGAGATCATTTGTGTAAAGTGCTTAGCTCAATACTTGTCACATAATAGAGCCGATATAGTATTTCCTTCTCTCTCCCATGTTGAAGATAAGGCACACCTAATTATCAGAGAGCAGAGGAAAAGAGAGTGAGTGAGGGATGATGTCCAGGAATTTTGAGATGAAGGAGGAAAAAGAGGGAGCTTGCTGCATCTAGTTTGTATTTTCTATGTAAAGTATGACATGAAATAAACATGTATTAAGTGCTTCCTGTCTACCTGACACTGTGCTAAGCTCCAGGAGTACAAAGAAAGGCAAAAACCAGACCTTGTTTTCATAGAGCTCACACTCTAATGAGGGAGACAACATGTAAACAGCTATGTACAGCAAAGATATATACGAGATAAATTGGCTGTGATCAACACAGGGAAGGCACCAGAAGTAAGGGGGACCAAGCTTGAGAAAATAGGATTTTAGCTGGGACTTTTGAAGGAAGCAGGGACACCAGGAGGTTGGAGAGCATTCCAGGGATGGGGGACAGCTAGTGAAAATGCCAGGAGTTGGTTGATGGAGGTTTAGTCCTCAGCTGAGAGAGTAAGGAAGAAGGAGCCTTGGGGAGAGAAGAGAAGGTTTGCAATAGCCTATGTGAGGAGTGGGATAGAGAATCAATTAGGGAGGAGCAAAAGAACTGCACTGAGGGCCATGCTGAGGTTAGATAACAAATTTGTCGTGGATCTAGGTGTCTCAGGTCTGTTTAGCAGTTCCTCAGTAGAAGGGGGAAAGGTAGATGGAAGGAATAATAAAGGATTGGCATTGGGTAAGGGCCAAGATGGTTTAGGGCCGGCATGGTTTAATGGACTTGGATTCAGGAAGACCTGAGTTCAAGCCTTGTCTCGTCTATTTCTGTTTGTTCCCTGGGAAAGTCACTTATCCTCTTTGTGACTTAACTTCTTCATCTGTAAAGTATTGGAACTGGTTTTTAAGGCCCCTTCCAGCTCTGTGGTCCTGTGTAATGTGGGGGATGGGGATGGGAAGGGGCTTCCTGTGCTGAGTGACAAACCATGTAATATGTGGGAGGGAGCTGGCAGCTCAGATACCTTCTGGGTAGAAGGAATCTTTAGTCACAGGTAAGTTAACTAATTTGGACACTTTGGAATTTGGAGGAAGGGTATGATAACCTCATTATTGCTCATAAGAATTAGGCTGAGGGGGGGCAGCTAGGTGGCACAGTGAATAGAGCACCAGCCCTGGAGTCAGGGGGACCTGAGTTCAAATCCGGCCTCAGACACTTAACAAAAATTAGCTGTGTGACCTTGGGCAAGTCACTTAACCCCAGTTGCCCTCCAAAAAGCAACTACACACACACACACACACACACACACACACACACACACACACATTCATTTAAATAAATAATTATTAAACTCCCTACTTTGTGTTTTCTGGGGATACAAACACCCACACATAAAAAGACAATTCCTTCACTCTACAAATTGAGCAGAAGGCTGGTGGAAGGTTTGCATCTGGTTCAAAATCTACCTCTAATACTTGAGTGTCTGACCTTGGGCTGGTCATTTAACCTCTCTGAGTTCAGATTTCCTCCCCTGGTGGTGAGGATCATAGACACAGAGCTAGAAGGCTATCAGAGGCCCTTCACCTGAGGCCCCACCCTGATGTCATACAGGTAGTAAACATCTAAGGTGAAATTTGAACTTAAGTCCACTATCTCAAGAGCCATTTCTGCTTTCCTTTTGGAAGCATTTTAAAATTACTTTTTTTTTTAAATGAACAAACATTCATTTTTTTCTTCCACCTACAGAAAAGGAAGGAAGGAAGGGGGGGGGGGGAAGAGAGAGAGACAGAATGAGAGAAAGTAGAGGAGAGAGAAGAGAGGAGAAAGAAAGAGAGGGAGAGAGAAAAGACAGAGAGAGAGAGACAATGAGGGACAGAGGGAGAGAGGAAAGAGAAGAGAGAAGGAGAAAGAGGAGGAGAGAGACAGAGAGAAAGAGGGAGACACAGAGAGAGAGAGAGACAAAGCATCATATTAAGCAAAACATGGTCACTCCTTTGTGACATCCCCAAATGCGCTTCTTATATGGTATCCATCATCTCTCATTCATTAGATAGGTAATAGTCTTCTTTCCTTTGGAGACATGGTTGGTCATGTGGATGATGGGAATTCTTAAGTCTTTCAAAATTATTTTTATTATTAAATTTTTTTTTTGCTTATTGGAGGACAGTTGGGGTTAAGTGACTTGCCCAAGGTCACACGGCTAATTTTTGTGTTAAGTGTCTGAGGTCGGATTTGAACTCAGTTCCTCCTGACTGCTGGGCCGGTGCTCTATTGACCTCGCCACCTAGCCACCCCCTCAAAATTATTTTTATAACACTGATTTGCACTGTGTTTATACACAAGTATGTATTTATAATACTAATAGTGTAAAATGTTTTTCTGGTTCTGCTCAGTTCACTTAGCATCAGTCCATATGAGTCTTTCCATATCACTTTTCGTCATTTCTCTTTCTCTTTTTTTTTAACAGCATAATCCTATTCCATTCCATTCAGATACCACAACGGATCCCTTACCGTTTTCACTCTTCCACCTCCCACTTTGTATTCATTATTATTATTTGACTGTGGGGATGCCTTCAAATAATAAAATACAAAGGGATTTGAGGAAAGTGAGCACTTAAGACTGGAGTGGAGTGGAGGGGAGGGGACGGCCATTAGGGAAAAACTCAAGGTTGGCCTTGAAGGAAGATAATTTTAAGAGGCACAGATATGGAAGGCCTGCATTCCAGGCATAGTCAGATGGCCCCTGGAAATTCAGGGACTCAGTAAATGGAATGTAGAGTTTAGGGAACAGCTAGACTAGTTGTGGGGAGGAACTTGAAAGAGATCTAGGAGGGGAGATTGGACCCAAATTATCAGGGCTTTAAATGCCAGGCTGAGGAGTTTGGCAATAAGGATCATCCAATGAGATTTTCCTATATAGGGACTGTAAAATGTAAGCTTTCTGAAAATCCAGAAAGCTCTTCCCTGCCTTCCCCCAATAGCTTCATTCAAATTCAGCAAAAAGTTTTCCTTAATAGTATTTTATTTCATTTCTAATTACATGTAAAGATAGTTTTCAATATTCGTTCTTGTGAAATTTGGAATTCCAAATTTTTCTCCCTTCCCTCCCTCTGCCCCAAGACAGCAAACAGTCTGATATAGGTTGTACATGTACAATCATGTTAAACATGTTTCCACATTAGTCATGAAAAGTTGTGAAAGAAGAATCAGAACAAAAGGGGAGAGCCATGAGAAAGAAAAAACAAAACAAAACAAAAAAAAAAAACCAACCAAAAAAGTGAAAATAATATGCTTCACTCTGCTTTCAGAATCATAGTTCTTTCTCTGGATATGGTTAGCATTTCCTATGATGAGTTTATTGGAATTGTCTTGGATCACTGTATTGCTAGGAAGAGCTAAGTCGATCATAGTTGATCATCACATGTTTTAGCAAACATTTTTAAAGTACCTACCATGCATAGGTGCTTTGTGGAAGGCTGATACCTAAACAAAAATAGATAGGAGAAAATAGAGACTTCAAGGGGTGTGCTTTTTGGGGAGTGGAGGAGTGGAGGAAGGGAGAGTAATTAGACGGGTGTACAAATAAGCATGGAACAAAGCAGAATGAATGTCAGATAAAGAAAAGATGTAAACCAGACCACTCTTAAGAATCCCTCCTTCTTCGCTGCCTTTCTTTGGGAGGAAGCACCTGAATTAGACCATGTGAGACAAGAAAGATATCAACAGTTAGGGATAGAAAGGGAGCTGGTCTCTGCCTTTTGGGAATTCTGGGAGAAGAATGGGTTTGGCAAAAGCCAGGAAGAGCTTAGTGATCCAGTTTGGCTGAGATATAGCATGGACAAAGCACATAATAAGAAAAGCTTCCGAGTAGGCTGGAGACAGATTAGGGAAGACTGTGGAATGTCAAGTTGGGATCACTGTGAGTGTTTATTACTTTTGAGTGTTTCTTTCCCAGACAGAAGAAACTGCTTGAAACCCTCTAACCAAGGCCCATACATACTCTTGAGACTTCAATTTGGAATTACTCTCTCTTCCTTTGTAGCCAGGGAGGATGGGAACCTTCTTTCCCAGAATACTGTTCTTTTACCTCAACTAGGGTCAGTCTGTTAAGCAGCAGGTCAGTGGGAGGCCACATGGACTGAATTACAGCAGCAACAGGGATCATAAGCTCTGAAACATTCTTAGAAGCTTTAGTCCATCTAGTCCAATAGTAGCATATAGAAATGGGGGCCATTATGGATAAGAATCCAAAAGGATCACTGTGGCATATTGACTTAGAAAGCCACATATTATTAATATTTTTTGCATTTTATTTTCTTTTTATTTATTTTGTTAAGTATTTCCTAATTATATTTTAATCTGGTTGGACTGTAATCTCTGATTTTGACACCTCTAATCCCGAGTCCAACACCTTCATTTTACAAATGAAGAAACTGAGTTTCCCAGAGGGGAGAAGACACTTGTCCAAAGTCACACAACAAGGATGATAATTATGGAGAGAAGCTAGGAGTTTCCAAGTTTTTTTTTTTCACTCCTTGATGCAATTCAAGGGGTGGAGTCAAGTTGGTTCAACCTGCTTGTTGCTGGTTTATTAGTAATCCCAAAGCACACTTTTAGCTTAGAAGGATCCATTTCCAACATGAAGCTTGGATAGTTCTTATTCTGGTAAATCTTTTTTTAAAAACCACTTAATGGGATCTCTGGTGCTAAGTACTTTCTTTTCTTCAAAGTTCTACCCCAAAGTCATCTCATTCAGGAAATCTCAGATTAATCCCCCTGAACCCTGGTCCCTCCTTCTGCTCAGTTGACTCAGTAGGGATTGATCCAGCTTGCAGAATATTTACTTTATCTTGTCTTTCTGATGTTCAATTCAACAAACATTAAGTCCTGTAGTGTATAAGGCATTGTTAGGTGCTGGTGATATTGGCAAAATGCAGCCATATATGACAGACCCAGTTGTCAAGGAGCTTTCCACAATAAAGGGAGAAAAAAGAGAGAAGTCAGAGACATAAATAACTGGAATGCAAGATAGAATGTGATAAATACAAGGGAGTGTGTCTGATAAAATGTTCTGAGAAATTTTACAGATGGATCCCCTTCCCATGGGGAGAGTCAGAGAAGGAGTCCTGGATGAGGTTGGTACCTGAGTTAGGCCATGAGGTTAAAGGAGAGACTTTAACAGATGAAGATAATACTTTAGTCCATTCAAGGCCTGATGGATGCTTATGAGCAGAGGAATGGAGAGGAGGGAAATTTGTTGAGAACAGTCTAGTTTGGGATTCTGAGCATATGATAGGACCATAAATTTAGAACTGGGAGGGACCTTAGAGGCTATTGAGCCCATCTTCCTCATTTTACAAATGGAGAAACTTAGTCACAGAAAGATGAAGTCCCAAAGTTAAACTGCTGCTAAGTGTCTGAGACCAGATCTGAACTTGGATTTTCCTGACTCCAGGTATTCTTGTCCATTTCTCTCTCTGTAGACAAATACATTGTTCCCTGATGGACCTTTTCCCCAAAACCCTATCACAGAATACACTTGAGACTGACTTATTCTCCACAGCTCTCAAACCTCTACAGGCAGAGTTGTGGAGAAGAAAGGGCACTGCCTTGAGAATCCAAACACTTGGGTTCTGGTCCTAGTCTTGCCTTGGCTATGCCCCCTCTCTCCCAACTGTAGGGCCCAATTGGATGACTTTATATTTGGCATTTCAAGAATTGAACAGCCTGTGCTAGCTTAGCACAAAGTAGGCATTTAATAAATACTTCCTCTCTCCCAATTTCCCTCAACTTTTTGTTCATTAATTCATCTATCCCACAATTCGCTCCTTTATTCATTCACCTATTAAACGATTTATTGAGCACCTACTATGTGCATAAGACTAAGCAATAGTGAGGGGTAAGATAGAAATCTAGCTCTCTAGAAGCTTCAAATTGATTTGAGGGCTGGGGTAGGCAACACATATGGAACATTTGAATAACAAAATTAGATAATAGGGGCAACTAGGTGGTGCAGTAAATAGAGCACCAGCCCCCGAATCAGGAGGACCTGAGCTCAGATTCAGCCTCAGACACTTAACACTTACTAGCCATGTGACCTTGGGCAAGTCACTTAACCCCAATTGCCCTGCCTTTCCCTCTCCAAAAAAAGGAAAAAAAATGTAACAAAATGAGATAATAGTTAAAAGTATGCACAGCTCCTGGCACATAGTAAATGCTTAATAAATGCTTCTTCCTGTTTCCCTTTCCTTCCTTGATAGGAAAGAATAGGGACACTTAGAAAATGAACAGTGCAAGCTGCAAGTATTTTAGGAGCTCAGTGAACCAGGAAATCCCTAATGATTCAAAACAGGCTTCATGGAGAAAGTGGAACTTCAGCTGGGGCCCTGAAGGCTAGAAAAGATATGAATAGATGAGGTAGAGGCAGAAGTTTGCTGGAGCCACTGCATCTTCCTTCAGCTCTAAATTTTGCGATTGGGGAATAAATTCATCTTATTAGGTAAGATTCTACCCTTCTTTCTAGCTTGTTGAGATCTTCTTGTGTCAATCACTCTTTGGTAACCCTCTCTGCCAGTTTTGCATATTCTGCAAATTTAACAAGCATATCAGCTTTGCCATCATTCAGGTCATTGATAAGATTATTGAAAGCACAGGACCACTCACAGATCCCTGGGGCACTCTTCTATAGACTTCTGTCACAGAATCTCAGCAGAAATGCCAAGTTATCCAATCTGTTAATGTCTGTCCTTTGGGTCCAGATACCGAAACAGATCCAAATGCACCTAGCCTTGTTGGAATTGTAAAGCAGCACATACTTTTGGGGCAGCAGTCTGCTCATATAAAGCCTTCTCAGTTCTTGTGAAGAAAGGTGGGATTAAGAAGCTCACTGTGAAACAACTGGAGGCTAATGCAGTCTTGGACTTTCTTGATCCCTTTTATTTTTGCATAATAAGATCTAGTGACTTTTTCTGTTCATTATTCAACAAGTAAAAATGTTTCTTCTCTCTACTGTGTTGTTTAGTCATTTTCAGTCGACTGACTCTTCATGACCCCATTTGGGGTTTTCTTGACAAAGACATTGGAGTGATTTGTCATATTCTTCTCCAGTTCTTTTTTTTCCTTTTTTTTTTTTGCTTTTTGGAGGGCAATTGGGGTTGAGTGATTTGCCCAAGGTCACATGGCTAGTAAGTGTTAAGTGTCTGAGGCCAGATTTGAACTCAGGTCCTCCTGACTCCAGGGCCGGTACTCTATTCACTGCGACACCTAGCCACCCCATCCAGTTCATTTTACAGACAAGGAAACTGGGGCAGAAAGAGTTACCTGACTTTCCAGGGGTCACACAACTAATAAGTGTCAGAGACTGGATTTGAACTCAGGTCTTCCTTACTCTAGGCATAGCAGTTTATCCAAGGTACCACCTAGCTGTGCTTTCTCCACTTATGTGTGAGTAATTTGAATATGTGTATATCCTTCCACCAATCACAGCTCTCTCTTTCTGGTCTAACACTCACTTTACTTTAAATTTTTTTTTAATTAAAAAGCATTTATTTTGCTTCTGCCCCACATCTCCCCTTGCTTAACGAAAAAAAGGAAGAAAAAGAAGAGCAAGCCCTCATAATAAATAGGCACATGAAAGAATTTGCTTTGCTTTACTACGCATATTTATTGTGAAAGTACAGGGTGGATTGGAGGGTGGAGAGTCAATCAATCAATCAACAATTATTGAGAACCTATTACATGCCAAGGATATGAAAGGGTGAAAGAAAGTTCCTGTCCTCAAGTTGCTTACAGTCCACTGAGGGAGACAGCAGGCTGAAATAATGAGGACTTGGAGTATGGTGGTGATAATCGAACTATTTCCATTTAAACCAGACTTTAATATTTAAAGAGGGCTGGGTTGGAGTTTGACTTGGGTTTGAATCCTAGCTCTGCCATTTTTTAACCATTTGAACTTGGACAAGTCTTCACCTCCCTAAATCTGAGTTTCTTTATCTGTAAAATGGGGATAATAATGCTTCACTGGAGTTATTGTAAAGACAAAAGCTTTGTAAATTCAAAAATGATATATAAATGTGAGCTATTGTGATAAACTCATTTGGTCCTTAAGAGAGCTCTGAGAGACAGGCAGGGGAGAAAGAAACAGACATTTATTAAATACTTATTAGGTGTTATCTAATGTGCTATGTGCTTTGCAAATGTTAGCTCAACTCTATGAGGTTGGTATTATTATTAACATCATTAGTATTCTCACTTTATAATTGGGGAAACTGAGGCCAACAGGGTTAAGTGACTTGCCCAGGGTCACACAGCTAATAAGTGTCTGAGACTGGATTTGAATTCAGGTCTTTCTAACTCAGCAGTCTATTTATTCACTGTACCTCCTAGCTGCCTGGTTAGGTGTTGTGCCTATCTTAATGAATGAAGGACAATGTGACATATTAATGCCAGTCACTTAGTCATGTCAACAAACATCTAAACAGTCTATACAAAGCAGCCTAGGGATATAAAGATGGAAAACAACACTTTTTGGAGATTATAATCTACTACACTTTTTGGAGATTATAATCTACTACGGAGGTTCTTAACTTTTTTTGTGTCTTCTGGCCCCTTTTGCAGCCTGATGAGCTCTTCTCAGCATTTCACTTTGTTGCCTCCATTCATAATCAAAAGGAATGCTAAATCTCGGTTAAAAGTTATTGAAATAAAGATGTATTTTTCCCATCCAGGTTCAAGGGCTCTCTGAAATACATCCATAGACCCTTTGGGGTTAATAAACCCTGATGTAGTAGGATCATAGGATTTAAAGCTGGCAGCAACCTTATTGATTATATTACACTCTAACCCCTTCATTTACAAATGAGGAAATGAGCCCAGAGAGTAAGCGATTTGACCAAGTGATTATAATCCGGGTCACAAATGTCAGAGCTGGGATTCAAAGATCATCGAGTATACTGAATGACAGTTCGAGGCAGAAATATGACCTGTGCTACAGTAAAGGCTCATAGGGCTGTGGGAGTTCAATGCAATCAGGCATCCGACTTCGGCTGGGAGGATCAGGGAAGCTTCATGGAGAGGGGAGCATCACAGCTGGGCTTGGAGGATGAAGAGGATTTGGATAGGCAGAGATGGGTGAGGACAAAGGGAGCACTATTTTAGGTCCAGAGAAAGTATAAGTAAAAGTACTACTCAAAGACAAATATCCCCATTTTGGGGAAGAGTTACTAATCCAGTTTGGTTAGAGCAAAGATGGCATTGGAGTGGTAACTTGAAGTCTTAAATACCAGACAGCAGAGTTGGGCGTTAAATAATGCCTGTTATTTAATAGGCATTGGGGAGTCATTGAAAGGGGTGGGGTGGTTTGTTTGTTTGCAGGGAAGTGGCATTTCCAGAGCTGTACAAAAGGTGATAGTGGAAAGGATGGCCATAGAGCCTCAAGGCTGAAGGATTTGAATAAGCTATGGGGAAATGGAGAGTTGGGGATAGGGAAGAAGGAAAGACACTAGATCCAGTTAATTTCAAAAAGCCTTACCTTAACCTTTCAAGTTCACTTCTCCCATCAGATGGTTTCTTACCTGATATTCTCACTCTTAGGGGCAGAGATCTATCTGGGTTTTTTTGGAGGGGGGCGTAGAGGAGTGAGGTGGGTGGCAAGGCAGTTGTGGTTAAATGACTTGACCAAGGTCACACAGCTAGTTAAGTGTCAGATTTCTAAGGCCAATTTGAACTCAGGTCCTCCTGACTCCAGGGCCAATACTCTATTCACTATGCCACTTTGTTGCCCCAATCTGTCTGTTGAGAAGAGTCTTGATGAGGAAGGAAAGGAACTGAGGGGAAGGAAGATGAGAAACTGAGGCTCTTAGAGTCCATCTGGGCCTAAAGCAAAAATAACTGTGCAAACCTCAGATTACTATATAAATTGTTAGCTGTTATTATTGGGTTTGGTTTTTTTTTTTTAGATTTTTCTTTTTGCTTTTTGGTGGGGGGAAAGTAGAGTTAAGTGACTTGCCCAAGGTCACTCAGCTAGTTTTATGTTAGGTGTCTGAGGCTGGATTTGAACTCAGGTCCTCCTGACTCCAGGGCCAGTACTCTATTCACTGTGCCACCTAGTTGCCCCTATTGTTGGGTTTTCTTCCCATTTCTGGACCAGGTAGAGAAACAGAGAGAGAGCCGGGAGGGTCCACAGTAGTCATTTTGACCAACCTCCCCGTTCAGATTAGATCTGGGATCTGATCCCAGCACACAGACGCTGCTGAGTTCCCCTAGCATTTCTGTATCAGAATGTACAGGATGTAGACAAAGTAAGTAGAAGACAGTGTCGGGAAGGGACACTTGACTCTCCACCAGGATGTCCCATAAGCATCTCAAATTCAGCACATAACAAAACAGAACTTGTGATCTTTTCCCCTAGATTCAGCCCTCCTCCTCATTCCTGACCTATTTTTTACCCCGCTATGCTCTTCCTGTCAACTGCATGAACAATCTTCCAGTCACCCCATTTCACAATCTCTCTCACGCCTGGTGTCCAGCCAAGTGTTATCGACTCCTCCTCAAGCTTCTCTTCATTCAGGCCTGTTTCCCTACCCACATTACAAACATCATCATCTCTTGCTGGATTATTGCAATAGCCCATTATTTTGGTCTCCCTGCAGTGCAGTGGGTAGAGTGCTGGACTTGGAATCAGGAAGATCCGAGTTCTAATCCTACCTCAGATACTTACTAGCTATGTGACCTAGGGCAAGTCACTTCATCTCTATTTGCCTCAGTTTCCTTATCTGTAAAATGGGCTTAATAATAGTACCTATTTTCCTGGGTTGTTGTAAGGATCAAATGAAATAATATTTGTAAAGGTGCTTTGCAATTCTTAAAGTGCTATATAAATTATTATTCTAGATTATATATAATACAACATAATATTTATATATTATAATATAACACAATATAATATATAATTATATATAATATAGTATGTCTGTATATATACATATATGTATGTATATGTGTGTGTGTGTGTGTGTGTATGTATTAGTCTATATTCCTTCCACATGACTGCCAAACTAATGTTACTAAAGCACAGATCCGATTATGTCAATAGGAAGCTTCAGTGACTCCTGTATACCCTTAGATTAAAATACAAACTTCTGTTTGGCCTTTAAATCACAATCTGACTCCAGGCTCTTTTTTTCTAGGCTGATTATAGAGACATAACTCCCTTCATGCCTGATACCCTCTGGCGAAACTGGCATTCTTGCTGTTCCTCATACAGGACATTCCACCTCCCACCTCTTTGCCTTTGTACAAGCTGTGCCCCAGGCCTAGAATGCTCTCCCTCCTCACCTTCAGCTCTTGGAACACCTAGCTCCCTTTAAGGCTGGTCAGCTTAAAAGGACTTTGAAGTTGTTAGTGCTTCCTGCCTTTCCTCCTTCCCCAATCCTGGTAAATTTATTTTATTTATATCCTTTGTGTACTTATCAGTGAGCACGCTAAGTGAGGGCAGGGCCTATTTCATTTCTTTATTCCTATCCCCAGACCAGACCTAACTACAGTGCCACATAGATTGATTGATAGGTTGATGAGATATTGAGGATGAAAGAGCTCTAACAACTGGATGAATGAAAACGGAATGTATTCTGCCTCAGGAAGTTTGGATTCCTGGGACCAATTGAAGATAGCTGTGAAGAGTCAGAGGTGGGGGGTGGAGGGATGTGACCTCTAGTTTTAGGGCTTAGAGGAAGCCAAGGGTGGGCCTTGAGGTGGAATGGGGTCCTTCTGTCTTCCCCCTGAAAACTCCCATGACCTTCTAGAGATTAGTAACTGCACCAATTTATCCCCAGTTTTTTGGCCTTAATCCTCTCTCATGGGAGCGGTAATAGTGGTGTTTTTATACATATTTCATAGAGGAGGGAACTAGGCTAGAGTCACAGAACTAGTGAACCGTAGATTCAGAATGCTCATAGGAACCTCTAGCGTTTACATAATATCTGCTGTGTGGTAAGCCCTTTATAACTATTATCTTATTTGACCGTGGGAGGTTGGCACCATTATTTCCATTTTGCAGGTGAGGAAACCAAGACCGGCAAATGTTAAGTGACTTGCTCAGAGTCACAGAGCTACTGAATGTCTGAGGCAGGATTTGAACTCAGGCCTTTCTGACTTAGATTAAAACCTGTAGAGGATGGGTCTGGTCTGGAAGCCCCAATATACAAAGAGACATGGATAAAATTGGGGTTGTTTGACCTGGAGGAGAAAAGACTTGGGGAATGGGAGATAGCGTAGTGACTTATCTAAAATTTCAAGACCAGGAAATAGGAAAGGAATAGGAAAGTGAGATAATTAGGTTGCAAAATGGCAGGGTCTTCTATGGAAGGAAGGGATCAGATCAAGACAGTGGGGAGGGGGGGAGATGAGCAGGGTTGGTGGGGGGGAGCTATAAACTTGCTTTACATACTCTAAATGGGCCCAGAAACTACTGGGAGGGTCCAGTACCTTAGCAATGTGCCTTGGCTAAGGATATTAATCCCCTGGTGCTTCCCAGATGGGAGCAAGGTTCTTTTATTATTATTATTATTATTTTTTTTTTTTTGGAGGGCAATTGGGGTTAAGTAACTTGCCCAAGGTCACACGGCTAGGTTTTTGTTTGTGTGTGCGTTAAGTGTCTGAGGCCGGATCTGAACTCAGGTCCTTCTGACTCCGGGGCCGACGCTCTACTCACTGCGCCACCTAGCCGCCCCAAAGCAAGGTTCTTTTCATGCAGGGGAAAGGAAAGGGAAGGGGAGGAAGAAAGAAAGAGATGGGGGAAGGAAAGAAGGAAGGAGGAATTTCCAGTTGATAAATAGATTTCTTCACAATAAATCTCTAAGGAAGGTAGTGTAAGTTTCCTATATTCCCTTTTACAAGTAAGGAAAATAAGCCTCAGAGAGGTTAAGTGACAAAGCAGGTTAACAGCCTTGGCTGACAGGATCCAAACTCGGGGCTTTTGGTCCTCAGATCAATGTTCTTTCTCTTGTATTACTTTTTTTCACTTAATATTTCTCTTAGGAAGAAATTTTCAAGTGAGCCCAGCCTTGGAGACAGGGGTGGATGAGGTGGGCTGCTTGTAACTCTGGGAGATGGGGAGCATGGATCCTAGGGCTTGGGGAGCATTGTTTGTAGGAGAGGGATAGGGTGTGTGTGGAGAGGTGAAGATTAAGTGTGAGATGGGAGGAGCTTAGTATAGGGAATATCCATTATTAGTATTAGACTTAGTATAGGGACTTAGAACAGGGGACTGAGTATGCCACTGGAGGGTAAGTGAGCTGAGTGCAGGGAGGTGAAGGTAAGCATAGGGGATGGGGGCACTGAGTGTAAAGGATGAGTGTAAAGGACAAGATGTTACGTGGGGAATGAGGAAACTGTAGGAGATGCTGCTAGGGAAAAGGATGGGGGCCTAGGATGTGGGATAGGGCTCATGTGGCAGATAGGAGCACAGGGGATATTAGGCTGAGGGGTGGGGGTGGGGGTTAAGCGTAAAATGAGATCTGTCTACCAGAACAGACAAGAAGGACAAAGGAATGTGGGGGGAGGCTAAGTCAAATGAAGCCATCTCTAAGGCCCCTAAAAAATTCTGCAGTATTCTGAGATGACTGAGAGTGGTTTCTCTTCACACTCTGTCTCTTCCACTCTCTACTTCTCACCCTGTCCACATCTCTCTGGGCCTGGAGGGATGGTTTTAGTCAGGCAGGGCTCCCCTGCAGGTAAGTTGCTGGGTCTTGGAAGGCAGACATCCTGGCTTCATTACTGGAGTTTCTAATGCTCTGGATTCCTTTGGGTCTGGGGGAAGGACAGGGGAGAAGAGAAGAGAGGAGAAAAGAGGAAGAGTCAGGAGGGAGAAAAGGTTTATCATGGGTACCCTGAATGACACAATCTGCCTACAGGATCAAAGATTTCCAGGGGCCTGGGATCTCCCTGGTAATTCCACCAACCCAGAAGTTCCCATAACAGTGATCCTCTTAACTTCTACCCCCCAACTTTCTCCTTCCTTCTCTTCATTTAGAATTCCCTAACTTTTGCCCAGATAATAGAAGGGAGGCAGTCTACACAACCCAAAGGCAATAAATTTGACTCAAATGGGCTTTGTAGACCTGACAAGAGAAAGGGAGAATAGGAGAAGTGGTCTAAGGTGAAGAGGACCCAGGTAGGGTAGCATAATAATCAATGTTAAGCACTTGCTTGTGTGCAATGAACTGTGCTAAGCCAGAGACAAAAACAACAAAAAAAACCCCAACAGTTCTTTTTTTCGAGGATCTCATAGTATACGGGGTGGGAAGATACATATATCAATATATACAAAGTAATTTTGAGGAGAAGCCACTTGAACCCCACGCAACTGGGGACATCAGGAAAGACTTTATGTGGGAGGTAGCATTTGAGCCTGAGCCTTGAAGGACAATAGGCAGAGGTAAGGAGAGTTCATTCCAGGTATAAGGCACAGCCTAGGCAAAGGCAAAGAGGCAAGAGATGGAATGTTGTATGTGAAGAACAGTAAGAAGGCTGGTTTGACCAGATTACAAGTGAGTAAAGGGGACTAATGTCTAATAAAACTGAAGGGTAGGTTGTAGCCAGGTTGTAAAGGAAGATTTTTTGTGGTTTGTTTGGTTTTTTTTTTTTACCCTAGAGGTCATACAAAGCTGCTTACTTTCCAAAGCGATTGAACCAATTCTCATTGGTTCAGTTTTCCTTTTTGGTTACTTTCCTAATCTAATAGGTGTGAGCATGAACCACATACTTGTTCTAATTTGTGTTTTCTTATCATTAGTGATTTGGAAAGCTTTTTATGTGGTTATATGAGGGATGGTTTGAAGAGGGAAGAGACTTAAGGCAGGAAGGTTAATTACAGGGTTATTGCAATAATTCATGTGAGAGGTGGTGGAGGGTTTTAAGTAGAATGATTTGAGTGAAGTGAATGGGACAGATATAAGAGATATAGGGGAAATGTACGGTACTGTACATATCAGCATATATTTAAAGTAAAAAAAGAACCTTTGAATCCATGACTTGCCAAATGATTGACTATGTGGGATGAGAGACTGAGATATTGACGATAACTCAGAGGTTTTGATGTGGGAGAGCAAAAGGATGGTGGATGCCTGGACAGAGGGTTGTTAGGAAGAGGATTTGTGAATTTTGGGGGAAAGATTAAGTTCTGTTTTGGACATGAGATGCTTAAAGAAGACAAGCAGTTGGGAATGTCAGAACAGGTAAGTGGTGCAATGGATGGAGTGCCAGGACAGGAGTCAGGAAGACCTGAAATCAAATATGATCTCAGATACTTCCTGGCTAGGTGACCACGGGCAAGTCAGTTAATGCCTCAGTTTCCCCACCTGTAAAATGGAGATAATAGCAGCATCTACCTCCAAGGGTTGTTGTGAGGATCAGATGATATAATATGTGTGTAGAGCTTAGCACAGAGCCCGGCACATAGTAAGTGCTACATAAATGTTGGCTATAGTCATGTTCAATAAATAGCGTATTGGTGGTAGAAGCAGGAAAACTCCGTGAGCTCCCCCATAACCACCTCAAATACCTATAAAATATGACTCTAAACAAATGTTAAAGCTATGGAAGCCACAAAGGGACAGAGAGAAACAAATCTCCCGCTGAAGGCAGCCCAGCAGGCTGGGTCCATCACAGTGTTCTGGGAGCAGAGCCCAGCCCTGTGTGAGCTCTGGTTTTAGGCTCAGGGCAGCCTGACTAGTAGCGGCTAGAGCAGACTTCAGGGGAGAGAATCACCAGCAGCTGTGGCAGCTTCCAGACTTATCAACCCATAAATACCAAAGGGCAAGTAAAAGGTCAATGTGGAAATCTTTTGGAACTGGGTGGGGGATGGAAGAGCACAGTCTGGCCTCTGCCCCCAGGGCAAGAAGCAGCGGAGGTGTGGTAGCTGTGCAGCCACTGTGTGGCTGCCTCAGGAGCTCCTGGCCTGCAGATCTTAGTGGGACCAAGCAACCATTCAGAGGGTAATTGCTCTTGCTTTAATGTGCTGGGATCTGGATTGCTGTCTAGGGTAGAGGTCCTTGGGTGTGTGGCCAGTGGGCCAGAGCTTGTGGGGGCTGTAAAGAGAACACCCAAGTAATAGCTCTGGCAGCTGCAAAAAACCCCGGCAATTTGGTACAAAGCTCTCTCTATTCTGGAAGTAGAGTTCTACTGTGGCAAAGAGCTCAAAAGTCAAGCAATTGACTGGCAATATGAGCAAGCAGAGAAAGCAAAGCAAGCACAGCAATCAAACCTTAGATTCCTTTTTTGGGGACAAAAAGGATCAAAGCATGGAACAGGAGGAAGACAACAAAGTCAGAACTCCTGCATCAAAAGCTTCCAAGAAAAATATGAATTGGTTACAGGCCATAAAGGAGCTCAAGAAGGATTTTGAAAATCAAGTAAGAGAAGTGGAAGAAAAATTAGGAAAAGAAATGAGAATGATGCAAGAAAATCACGAAAAGAGAGTCAACCACCTGACTGAAGAAAATAACACCTTAAAAAATAGACTAACTCAAATGGCAAAGGAGGCCCAAAAGGGCAATGAGGAGAAGAATGCCTTAAAAAGCCAAATTTGCCAGATGGAAAAAGACTCTCAAAAGCTCACTGAGGAGATTCATTCCTTCAGAGTTAGACTGGAGCAAATGGAAGCTAGTGACTTTATGAGAAATCAAGATACTATTAAACAGATCCAAACAAATGAAAGAATAGAAGGCAATGTGAAATATCTCATGGGAAAAACCACTGACCTGGAAAATAGATCCAGGAGAGACAATTTAAAAAATATTGGACTACCTGAAAGCCATGATCAAAGAAAGAACCTAGAAATCATCCTTCAAGAAATTCTCAAGGAAAACTGCCCTGATGTTTTAGATCCAGAGGGCAAAATAGAGGTTGAAAGAATCCACCAATCACCTCCTTGGAAAAGATCCCAAATAGAAAACTCCTAGGAAAAGACCTGGAAAGAAACTCAAGCTAGGTAGATGGGTCTAGGAGTCATTTGCAAAGTGACGCTAATTAAACCCATGTGAGGTGATGAGGCCATTTCACTGAGCCAGTGTACAGAAAGGGAAGAGGATAAGGACAAGAGCTGTGGGGTATGTAGGCAATTAGACTGAGGAGGAGCTGTCTGAAAAGTAGGAGGAAAAGCTAAAGGCAGCAATGCCTCGAAAATCTAGAAAAGAGAACGTATAGCAGAGGAGAGGGTGAGCCACATTGTCTTCGGCTGCTGAGAGGTCAAGAGGGGTGAGGCCTGAGAAAAGACTTTTGTCTCTGGCAGTTAAGAGATCATTGGTGACTTGGGAGAGAGGAGGAGAAAGAGGGTATGACCTTGGGCAAGTCATATGACCTTTGGGGGGGAATCTCAGTTTCTCATTTATAAATGAGAGGGTTGGATTAGATGACCCAAAAGATCACTTCTAACTCCAAATCTTTGATATTGGGAGTTCTAGGTTTTATTTTGGGAGTTCTAGTTCTCATTACCCCCAGCACACACTACCTGAGCATATCCATGCTTCTGTGATGCTGTATTAAGAAACTGGGGGAAGAGCCACGGCCCCTTTGGTGTTTTGGTGTAATGGGGAAAGTGAGGCAGACATATCAGATGGTTCCACAGCCTGGACACACTGGACTGCTTAAAAAGCAGCATATAAACAAGAGTAAATGAACTCAAGTTTTCTCATCAGCAAAGAGTAGATGGAAGTAAGTGGTCCCTTGTGCTCTAACATTCTGGTCCAGATTTTGTGATAAAGTGCAGACCGAGCACTTCAGTATGTGTGGGGGGGACTACCTGAAAGCCATGATAAAGAAAGAACCTAGAAATCACCCTTCAAGAAATTCTCAAGGAAAATTGCCCTGATGTTTTAGAACC
This sequence comes from Gymnobelideus leadbeateri, assembly GCA_011680675.1. Lineage (NCBI taxonomy): Eukaryota > Metazoa > Chordata > Mammalia > Diprotodontia > Petauridae > Gymnobelideus > Gymnobelideus leadbeateri. The sequence continues at coordinate 464,106 of WOXC01000800.1, forward strand.
AGAGGGCAAAATAGAAATTGAAAGAATTCACTCATCGCCTCTTGAAAAAGATCCCAAATAGAAAACTCCTAGGAATAGACCAGAGCTCTGTAGCCCAGAGCCCCAAACTCCAGACTTACATGAGCAGAGTTCACTCTCTTTGGGGACTGATAGTAGGGGAGTAGTAGTGGAAGTTTATGAGGCTTCCTGGAGAAAGGAAAGCTTGGACAGGACAGGGCTGAGATGGGGGTGAGGGTAGGGAAGGGATTTTATTAGGGTCAGTGAGTAGGTTGTGTCCATAAGCCACAGGAAAGGGTCAGGGAATGGGGAGCAGGTTTGGATGAATAGAGTGGAGAAGCTGAGGCTTGGACAATCAGTACAGTGTAATCCTGAAGCCTTTTCGTGAATGTTTGGATTCTAGATGGTGGGAGATTTAGGAAGTAGGTCTGGGGCTTTACAGCCTCAGAAACTGGGACCTGAGAAAGTCTGTTCTTGGAGAAGAAGCAGTATATAACCTTTGGAGTAATTCGTGAAAGGATCCATCTAGAGGAGCCCCTCCCTTCTAATCCAAACTCTTTTTTTCACTTTGAAAGTCTGTTTTGCCCACGGCCTATGTAAAAGCAATAAGAGGGCCTAATGAGAAATCAGGCTGTGAGCCTAATGGAGGGGTACCCCACTGGCTTCTGCCTTCAGGCCCCTCTGTGCTTCAGCTCTGTTCAGGAGTGAAAGAGATAGGGAGAAGGGGAGGAAGGGAAGGAGGGAGGACACACTTGTTGGGGGGTTATAGAACTGGTTTTAGATTCCAAGGACCTTGGTTTGAATCCTAGCTCTGCCGCAGTGTAACTTTGAAGCCATCACTTCTCTCGTGGCCCGTCTCCTCCTCTGTAAAGTAAGGGTGCTAGATGTCTGATGTCTGCCATTCTGTGACTCAGATCCTCACGGAGCTGCCAGCCACAGGTGGAATTGGAGCTAGACTGGACAAGCAGGGGGAAGAGAGGTTGTGCTTACTGGGGGCTTAGAGAATTTGGAATAGTATAGTTATGGCTATCCACGATTTATGAAGGGTTATTTTTCAATTCAACAAGTGTTTGTTGAATAATAATTAAAACTGCTAAAATGCATAGAGCACCTACTGTGTGCCAGGCACGTTAGATCCTCCCGACAACCTTGTGAGGTAGGTGCTGTTATTATCCCCAGTTTATAGTTGAGGAAACTGAGACAAACAGGTTAAGTGACTTGCCCAGGGTCACACAGCTAGTAAGTCTCTGAGGCCAGATTTGAACTCATGAAGATGAGTCTTCCTGACTTCAGGCCCAGCACTCTATCCAATGGCCACCTAGTTGCCCAAATTAGTACTCCATGGAAGGTACCAATAAAATGTTGAGTGTTTCAGAAATTGCCTCTAAGTTATTTGTTTGCTGCTGAGAATTTTCCCAGTGACATTGTGTTACATGGGGGTAAATAGATTCCCAGGCTAGCCCAGAAGACCTACTTAAATTATAGAGGAGTAGAGCTTTGATCCTTCTGGGATGTCCCTGGTGTGGGAGTGATTATAGGCCCTCCCAAGACCATTGGAGCACAGGCTGGAAAGGTACTGACCCAGTCAGGCCACTCTGAGGGCTACCCCAGTTAAATTTGGTGAGGCCCATTGTTAAGTTGTCCACAAGGATGATTCTCTTTGCCACCGCCACTCCAGAAGCAATTTCTACCCAGTTATGGAGGGGTTACAATCTGCTTCAAAGGAGGGCATGCAGAATCGAAGATGTGTAAGTAATGGAGTAGAATACTAATAGTGGCATCCTGAATTTTGGGTCCAAGGAACCCTAGGTCATGTGCCACAGGAAGGGGAGAGTTGGTAGGTCAGCTTCCTTAAATTAGCTCTCTCTGCACTTCCTTTCCTCCTTTCTGAACCCACATATTATCTAAAAGCTGATGCTGTAATATTTTTTTTGTTCCCTTCAAGGGCTCTTGGGCAGGGGATCCAGAGATTGGGGGTTGGGTGGCATTCAAGAATCAAGATTCAAACCCAGGCTCTCTGAAGCCAAATCCAGCATCCTCCCTATTTCTTTCACAGCTGTGGGTTGAGGCAGAATTATCTCCATTTTACAGATGAGAAGAAATGTTTGGTGGCTTACCTAAGATCATATAGCTAGGAAGAAGGAGAGCTTTTAGGATCATAGGATTTAGGACTGGAAGGAACCTTGTGATCTAACCTCATTTATGGAGGTGAAGTGACTCTATGTCCCTTGCCGAGGTCCCACAGGCAGGGCCAAGGCTATGAACCTAAGCCTCCTGACCCCAGTTGTTCTAAATTAGAGATGTGAGGCCGGTTTCCAGGGACCCCTGTGTGAATGGGGTAGGGATGGTGGGGGTGGGGGAGAGGCGGCTTAGCTGTAAACAGGGGGAGGCTGTAGCTGAGGCCTAGGGAAGGTTCCTGCCGCTTGCCCGGGCTGGGTTTTCGGAGAGAAGAGGTGCTGGGTGCTAGGGTAGGACTGAGACGAGGAAGGACCGAAAGGGCCAGCGAGGGGGAGGGGAAGCCGCGGGAGAGCTGCTCCGGGGTTTGGCCTGAAAGGGCCACCGCTGGAAAAGCCATTAGCTTGTTCAACTGAGGTCTGAGTCGGAGCGGAGGGCCGGAGTCCGCTTGGAAGCCCCAGGGGCGCCACAAACGAGCTGTCACTCAGCGAGCTAGCAGAACAAAGGGTGCAGGGGCTCTGGTCCTGGAATAAGGCCGGATTGCTTGGGGAGGGCGTGGGGGAGGCGGAGGGGGCGGGGGGAGGCAGAGAGCCGGGACCGCCCCCTCCAGCCACTCGTACTGCCTGCCCAGTGGCAATGCCCAGGCTGGGGGCTAGGGGTGTGTGTGTGTGTGCACGTCGGGGTTTGTCTACGTGGGCTCTGGGGAGGGGGTGAGGGCACCAGAATGAGGGGCGGCCGCTTGAGGGGCGGGGGAGGTGGAGAGCCGGGGTCCTCCCCTGCCCCTCCTCCAGTCACTTCTACTGCCTGGCCACTGGCAGTGCCCGGGCTGGGGGCTGGGAGAGGGGTGTGTGTGTGTGTGTGTGTGTGTGTGTGTGTGTGTGTGTGTGTGTGTGTGTGTGTGTGTGTGTGTGTGTGTGTGTGTGTGTGTGTGTGTGTGTGTGTGTGTGTGTGTCGGGGTTTGTGTACATGGGCCCTCGTGGCCTGTGGGGAGGGGGTGAGGGGACCAGAATGAGGGGAGGCCGCTTGAGGGGCCGGACAAGGGGAAGGAAGGAGGAGTTATCTTGTTCATTTGTTCTCCACGGTCCGGCCTCCCTACAGAGGTCGATGGCTGGGTGATGTCGGAGGAAGAGCGGGATTGGGAGATAGACCCTCGGCCCTCCAAGACCCCAGGGCATAATAGATGGGCCATTAGACTTTATTTTAGGAAGCTGTTTTAACCGTGATTCATTGTCTTAATTAGAAATTAAGTGCCCCTGGAATTACTTACCTTCAGCCCCCTATCTTCTGGGTGGGGGGCGGGGGAGTTGAGGTTGGGGAGGGGAATAAATCCTCTTCCCCTTTTTTAATTTAAAAAATACCTCCCTCTCCCTCCCTCCCTCTCTCCCTCTTTCCCTCCGCCTCTTGCTTTGTTAGTTGTGGGTTGAGTGGTTCAAAAGTGCTAATTCCCTCCCTTGGGACTGAGCTGGGCATTGGGACTTTCTCTCAGCTGGTTGGTGATTGGCCCAGAGCCTTACAATGCTCCAGGGGCTGGTGGCAGCTGGGAGGCGAGGGGGGGGGGGTTGGGAGGGGTGGCGGGGAGGTTTGAAGACCGGAGGAGCATCCGTTCCTATCCTAGTCTCCTCTCCCCCTCCTTCCAGGAGCACCCCCCTCCACCTGCCTGGGCCACTGGGCAGAGACAAAGGCTTCATCCAGGCTCCAGGACTGAGGGAGTCCCTCTTCCTTCCTCCTCTTCTTTCTCTTACCCTCCTCCCACCTCCATCCTTCCAATGTATAGATAAACCTGACCTTTCTGAATGGAAATTGTAAAATTGCATCTCTCCCAGCTAAACTCTAATGTTCTAGGATGGACCGTCTGTGCTTCCTGTACTATATTCTCTCCAGAGGTTTTTTTTTCATTTGTTCTCCTTCTCTTTGCTGTTCCTGGGATATAATGAGGATGAGGATGGTGGCAAAGAGTAAGAGCTTAGAGAGAGATGGTGAGGTTAGGGGAGGGAAGGGGATGGGCCAGTCCTTAACCTAGCCCTAGCCAGTATACCACTGGAAATAAATGGATAACAATGCATTCATCTTCCCTCACCCAAGGCTCTGAGAATGGGCCAGGCCCTTTGCTCCTTCTCTCTGGATAGAAGGAGGTAGGGAAGGTATTTGTGAAGACATAGTGTGTGGGAGCCAGATGGGCAGGTCCCTATCTTACCAGAGGCCTCAGGTGACCATTCTAAGGCTGTAAAGTAGAAGCAAAGGACATTACTGGTATGCCATTGACTGTGTTACTGAGATTAAAGATAGAGTATGTAGGTTGTGACTGCATTAGGCTAGATATGAGAAAGGTCTTACTTTTCATGACAGATGGCTAGGACTATTTGTAGACTGGTCATCTGTAGAGATGTGTTGAAACTATGATCGGTCCAGATTGTTCATCAAAACCCCAATTGTGGATGAGCGTTGAAGTTCAGTCAAGTTTTCTCCTATTTCTGTCCTCTGTAGGTGGGAATTTAAAGGAAATATTTGATATAGACGCACAGAATGAAGGAGAGTCATAGACCTACAGAACCAATGACCTGGAAGGGGCCTTAGAGTTCATGTAATACAACCCTTTTATCTTACAGATGAGGAAACTGAGACTCAGAGAAGATAGTAGTGGTCAAAAGTTTAGAGGCAGAATGGATCTGGAAGATGACTGAGATGACTAAGGCCTATAGAAGGGTAAGAGATTTGTTCAAAGTATCGCAGTTGGAAGTGGCAGAGCCAAGATTCAAACCCAGGTCCTCTGACTCCAAATCTGGCATTCTTCCCAAGGGATGGTGGCAGTTTAAGTGTCCAACCCAAGGTTAGAATTCAGGTGTTCCAGACTTTTAATTCACTACATCATTGAATCACCCAAATAATTATAACATGTCATGAATGATTTCTTTTAAAAATCTGCTTTTGTGTGTGGAGTGGGGGTGGGGAAATTATCCACAACAGGGGTCCGTCTAGAAGCTGAAGAGGTATTAGGGTTTTTCTGAGGGAGCAGAGTATGGACTAAGATGACAAATAAGTAGTGTCCTACCACTCTGCCAAGTTTGCTCAGGAACTTGGGGATACTGCCACATCCCCTTCCGTATTTGAAGAGCCCTGACCTGGGCAGTCTTTGCCAGCTGAAGGGAGTTGTGTTCTCCCCCCCCGCATCTTCCTTGATTTTTATTGCTATATTTTCTTTTTCCACTGCATAAAATTTCTCCCTGTACCATTCCCCCTCCTCTACTTCCAGAGAACCATCAAAGGATTTTTTTTTATGAAAAAGAAAAACCATTCAGCATAACTAATCAATACATGGAAAAACAAATCTGACTATCCCTGTTCCCCACCTGTGGGCCCTACCCTCTACCTCCTCCCCAGCTTTTGCAGAGTAATAATGTCTTCTTCTTTATCTTCTTTGGGGCCAAGTTTATTCTATGTCATTTTGCAATATTAATATTCATTAGTTCTATAGTTATTCTTTCTGTTTACATTGTTGCAGTCATGTTTTTCCCCTTGGCTCAGCTTGCTTTACTTTGCATTAGGTCATGAAGCCTTTCTGATATTCTTCCTGCTGTGATTTCTTACAACCCAGTAATATTCCATTCCATTCCTGTGCCGAAGCTTGTTTAGCCTTTCCTCAATTCATTCCTGCCCACCCCCATCTACTTGAGACTACTCAGTTACAGGCCAACAGATGGACACACCTCAGCTGTGGCCCTGACCGAGGGGACGGAGAAGGGACTTCTCCATTGCTTATCACCACCCCCTCACATACTATCCAGATGGAGGTAGTCTTTTGGTCAGACGGCTCTCAAGCTGACCTCCTGCTGTTTGGTTTCTGACACATGAGCAGCCTGGGCTGTTTCTCTCCCTGATCTGGGAGAAGAGAGAGGGCAGGGCGAGTGGCCCCACTGTCCACGAGAAAACGGGATCAGAATCACAGTGATGTTTTTACCATGTGTAGGGGTCAGGGCTTTGATGGGCATTCCAGCCCTTCCTTTTGTCAGCTTCAGGGAGGGGAGGGGAGACAGGTGGAAGGGAGGAACGGGACAGAAGGAATTGGCAGATGGATTAAAAAGCACAAATGAGGTGTGGCCTACTGAGGCAGCTATATGGCATAGTGGGTGGGGTGCCAGCCTTGGGCTTAGGAAGAACTGAATTCAAATCCTGGCCACAACTTGCTTCTTGCAGCCTCAATTTCCCTATCTAAAAAAATGTACACAATAATAACACCATCTCAGATCAAATGAGACACTGTATGTGAAGCACTTTGTAAACCTTAAAGGTTTAACTTATTTTAACATGTTACCTAGTTTTAATAGGGTGGGGGATGGTAATGGACGGGAGGTGGGGAGAGCTGTCCTTCATCTCAGTTCTATTGAGTCTATATTTCTATTTGGAGATTTTCCTCACCCCAAGAACTCCTAACTTGACCCCAGGTATATCTAAAGGTGACAGATATACAAGGGAACAGATGTGGCATCTTCTGGGAATGGAGCTTCCCCTCCTCCCATGCCAAGGTGCTCTCCCACCATTTGTAGGCCTTTCTTTATCTCTTTGCTCCCTGCTGTGCTCCTCCCTGCCTTCCCAACCCTGCTTCCCACACCCCTCTTGCAGAACTCTGCCTCTACTGACCCCTTGGTTCTGTTACCTCTGCTATTCACTGACCACTCCACAGTGTCATCATCATCATCACTTGGCATTGGTAGGTTTGCAAAGCCCTTGGAGAATATTACCTAATTTGGTCCTCCCCAAAACCCAGAAGTCAGATGCTATTCTCCCCATTTCACAATTGAGGAAAGGGGGCAGATAGAAGTTAAGTCCGTTGCCCAAGGTCACCCAGCTAGGCTGTTTCTGAGGTCACATTTGAACAGGTCTTCCTGACCTCAGCACCCTAGACGACACGCCTTCTAGCTCCCTTGACTTGGTATTCTAGGGCTCCGCCAAGCTGCTCCGAATTCTTGCATTTCCTCTGTGCCTGCATGTATGTCCTCATCTCCCTGTATCCCACTGGGAGTTTCCTTAGGGCTTGGGTCTCTTCCTATTTCCTAGTCTTTCCTCCTTCCTCTTTGCTTTGACAGGCATCTGCCACAGAAGATGGAGAGTGGGGTAGGGTGGTTGTGTTTAGCACAGGAGAGAATGAATAGATAATTATATATTAGGCCCCGTCTGTATGCTTAACTTCTGAGAATCGGAGACTTTGTAGTCTCACTTCCGGGGAACAGTAACGTGAGTGACAGCTGAGTACAAAGAGTTTGGAGGCAAGGGCCCTGGATTTGAATCCCACCTTGGGTCCTCTAGGTGTGGGAATTTGTGCAAGCCATCCTTCTTTTCTCAGTTTGCTCTCCTGAAAAGTGATCAGTTTGGACTTGAACTCTGATGTTCCTTCCCACTCCAAGTCTTCGGGTTAGAAAAAGAGATCAGGCTGAATAAACGGGTTTAGCATGGTCCAGAGGGAGAGATCACTGGAGGGGGTCAAATCCCATTTGAACAAGGCCTTGAAGGCTGGGACGTTGGGATTTCTATAGACTCTGAGAAAGAGGGAGAGAATTCATCTCCCACAGGGAAAATCACATGAGCAGAGGCCAGAGGGGGGAATGGGCTCAGCCCATTCAGCTGGTCAGGCTGGACATGGGGGAGGAAGGATTATTTGTCTCCTAGTATTATTTCCTGGTCCCAGAGGGGCCATAAAGACCTGTGGTGTCAGTTGACTTTCACAGATGGTGAAACTAGGGCATTGAGAAATTATACAACTTGCCCAAAGGTACATAGCTATTCACCCATAAAACAATGAGCAGAAACTGACCAGCTGACTCCTCTCAGCCCTAACTCGGCAGCAACCTCACCAGATATACTCCTCTTTAAGCTCCAGCCCCCCTTTCCTGTAGTTAAAGATCCCCAAAGACCCAGGAGTCTATCTGATGGGAGGGAAGGGGTGGACATCTGAAGCATACCCATTTCATGGATAGAAAAGGGGAGAAGGACAACCTCAGAGTTAGGAGCTAAGTCCTCAGTGTTCCAGAGTGGCTACTTCACTTGGTCCTGGGCCTGGAATTGGACTCTTATTTCATAGAATCATGGTCCTAGAGGCCCCCTAGACCCACTTCCCTCCATGCAGTAATCCCTTTGGCATCAACCAGTAATCCCTTAGGCCTCCAAGTGACATGCAGTCACCCAGTTTCTGGTTAAATAGGCAACTTTGTTTCATTTTTGGACAATTCTAATTGTTAGGAAGTTCTTCCTTACACTGGGCCAAAATATGTCTCTCTTCAATTCCTACCCATTGCTTCTAGTCTTGCCTTCTAGGGTCAAAGACCACAAGTCTAATCTCTCAGTATTTGAAGTCAGGGATCACGTACCTTCTAAGTTTTCTCTAGGCTAAATATTTCTAGGTCTTTCCTCTATTCAATCTGATCCCTTTGGCTTCTGCCACACACACCCCCCCCCCCCACCCTGTTCTGGCTCTGGTTAGAGGAAGAATAAAGACTGAGGTCTTTGGGAAGGCCACACCTTAGCTGAGGACAAGATTATGAGAAACCCAGCTTGCCTTTCACATCTCTAACCCCTACCTGCTATGCTAACTAAAGCAAACCATTTCTTTTATTCCTTGGTCTGTTCATTCTGGAAAATAAAAACTCCCAGTTTCCCTTCATTCTAGAGGGTAGGATATTGAAGGGAAATATATGGTGCTGATTCTTATGACCAGAACCTCACAGAAACCAGGCTATGGATCCAATGGAAGTAAGGCAGGAGATTTGCTAGAAACCAAGTAGTAGGTTATATAAAAAGCAGTCAGCATCTCTCTGACCTCCCCCTTCCCCCTCTATGTGGGCTTCCTTGGGAGTCCACAAATGTAAGCCCCAGACATCGGGCCTTTTTTTTAAACTATGGTACCATGACATCTCTATATTTTAAAAGTATATATTAAGTTTAACTTGGCCATTCCAACGTTGGCCTTATTTTTGTCCCTTTCTGAACTTCATTCTTCTCTCTTCTGTGTATTTTAAACTACTTTATTGCTTTTCCTTTCCTTTTTTTTTAGGGGGATGTGTGGCACTATGCCCCAACCCTGACTTTCCATCATAACTTTTCACTCCCCCTAAATAAGAAATCTACACATCGGCCATGCCTAGAAATGTGTGTTGCATTCTGCACTGTCTGTCCCTCACCTCTCTGGCAAGAGATGGGAAGGAGGTGTGATTCACTATCTATTCTCTGGAGTTAGGTTTGGTCATTGCACTTATCAGAGTTCTTGGAACTTTCACAGTTGTTTTCCTTTATAATAGCAGAGTCACTGTGGAAATTGTTCTCCTGATTCTCTGTTCATGTCCCTCCTCCATCACTTGTACAGTTCAATAGCACACATATATTCCTATGCCATGATTTGGTTAGTGATCATGTTGTTGATAGACATTCACTTGGTTTTAGTTCTTTATGATGGTAAAAAATACTGCTAAAAGTATTTTTATGAATTTAGGTCATTTTCCTTTTTCTTTGATTGCTTTGGGAGTACATGCTTGGTAGTGGTGTTACTGGGACAAAAGGTATGCACACTTTAGTGACTTTTTAGAATATAGTTCCAACTGCTTTCCTGAATGGTTGGATCAGCTCACAACTCCACTAACAATGCATTAGTGTGTCTGTCCTCCTGAACCCCTTCCGATAATTGTCGTTATTCTTTTTAGACATTGGGCATTTCTGTGCTGGATAGCAGAAAGGGAGAGGAGGGGTCCCCTTTCTAAGATGGGAGCAAGGGAAAAGAGTGGGGTTAAAAGGGGTGGCCTGGTGGGAGAAGTCAGTGTTAATTCAGCAGACTTCTCACTATTTCCTATTCTCATGCCCTTGCCCCTCTCTTTCAATCAATTAATCAACAAGCATTTATTAAGTGCCTACTATATACCAAACACTGCTAAGTACTAGGGATACAAAGGCAAAAGTAAGCACTCCCTTTTCCCTTTCCGTCCTCTCCATCTCTTTTTTCTTTTCTTGTCTCTCTCTGTTATATCCTTCTCCTTGTCCTCTCCTTTTTTTCTCTTCTCCATGTCCTCTTTTAATTCCCTCCTTGAAGCAACTGGGGGATTGGCATTTGAAGAGGACGTGGGATTGGGAAATGACTTCCATGCCCAGTGAGCCAGGTCCCTCCCCCCAACCCCCAGTTCTAGGCAGTTGACAAAAAGGCTTCCATAAAAGGCCTGTCAGAGCTGTAGTGAATAGATTAATGAGATTTCCATCAGGAGACAGAGGACAATAGGATCCTCCCCTACCAAGGCCCCCTTTGTCCCAGCCTGAGATATTGGGGGGAGTATATGGAGGGTAGAGAATCTTTTGAAATTTTTTCTTTTTATTATGAGATTAATTAATATCAACAAACATGAACACTTCAGCATAGGAAAAAAAGAAAGCATGCTATATGGAATTGTGAACCTCCAATGTGCGTGTCCTGTTTGAGCTTTTCCCCTCCACGTCCGGGGTTCTGATCTTCTTTGTGTCATGGACCCCTTTGACCATCTGGTGAAACCTATGGACCTTTTCTCAGAACCATGTTTTAGTAATTAAAGGAAATGTTAAATTTTAGCCAGAGGTGAGTAAAAATAAAAAGGTAGTTTTAAAAAAATATCTAAGTTCATGCACTTCCTGAAATCTACCCAAAGTAGGGGACCCATAAGAACCTTATCCCTAAATTCAGAACCCTGGCTCTCCCCACAGCTTGGGGTTTTTTTTTCTAAAATTAAAATTTAACAGAGTAGTTTCAACTCTTCCTTGCTTATCCTTCTGAATTTTCTTCTTTTCTCTTCTGTTTATTTTTAAATGATTTGGTTTTTTTTTTCTTTTTTTATCCTTTAAAAAAAAATCATTCCCTCCATTACTCTTTGGCATTGCTTTCCTACTCCTCCCCCCAAAAACCCCCCCCCAAAAAACCCCAAACCAAAAGAAAAGCTCTCCTTTAGAACAAATAAGCATAGTCATGCAAAACAAACCCCCAGTTCCAGCTGTGCTGGAGAAAGAATGCTTCATTGTGTACCCACCTCTAGTCCATTGCCTCTCTGCCAGGAGGTGTGTGAGATTGTAAAATCTTCATGGAGGAAGTGATGTCCTTTTATCACACCGGGATGGAGGGGGCCACATAGCTGCCTCTCCTCCTCCATGTGCTCGAGGCCTTCCAGAGTCAAGGGCCCTAGGTACCACAGTAGCTTCTTTCAGTAAATCGAACACTGGGCCTCTAGTCAGAAGGACCTGAGTTCTAATGCAACTTTAGATACTCGCTGACTGTGGGCAAGTGACTGAAGCTCTCCGACTGCCTTGGTTTTCTCAGCTATAAAATGGGAATAATAATCACGCCTACCTTCAGAGGGTTGTTGAGAGGATCAAATAAGATAGTAGGGTAAAGTGCTTATCGCAGAGCCTGGCACAAAGTACTTAATAAATACTCGTCCTCTTCCCTTTCCTTTACAGTGGTCCTTTGTATACCTTAGTAAGCAAACTTTTCTTAGATGGACCTAATTAAAGCTGCTTTATGCTCAACTTTTTCCCTTGGAAAACAATGCAGTAGGGAAGGTCCAATTTGTATTCAGTCCTCCCCCTCCCAGGAGAGAAAGCAAGCCTTAACTGAAGGATCTAGAGAAGAGAATTTTAGAGGCTATGGATTGTTTCTAGGATAATCTTTGCCAGGATTTCATTCTGTGACTTTGAACAAGGTGTTTCATTTCTCTTGGCCTCAGTTTCCTTATCTGAAAAATGAAACCCCAAGTCAGATATTTGTATGGTGCTTTCCTCATAACACTGTTGGGAAGGAAGTGCTGAAAGGAGTATGGACCCATTTGATAGATGAACAAATAGGCCCAAGGAGGCCTGGGGGATTGCATAGCCAGTGTTGGAGGAACTTTTCTGACTTCAAGTCCATAGTTTATACTCTATCACACTGACTCACTTAAATAAGGCAAGAGCAAGTATGCCATTTGGGTGGGTCAGTCTGTGAATCACTCAGGTAGGACCAAGTAAGTATTAGCCAACTATCCCCTGATAAGTTCTGCAAGATCTCCTGTGGTAGAATAAGGAAGAAGAGCTTTCAGAAGGCATTCATTCCACAAATATTGTTGGGGGGAGCGGGGCTAACAATGTAAAAGCCATCTGGGGGCTATTGTCATTCACCAAGATATGTAAGACTTGGTCTCTGACCATGGAGAAAAAGGCTAGTGATGTTTTGGAGATTTGCTACTCTGGAAGTTTTGCATACCTAGGAGGGGAGGAAGCTCCCCTGAGCTACTACTGATGGAAAGGTCTTAGAAACCAAAAACCTTTCATTCTCATATAGTAATTTTATGTGGGTGTGTTTTCAGCTATTTATTAATATTCAAAAATGTTTATCTTTAAAACATATGTTTTAGTAGAAAACTGATTTTATTTACCTTGTAGACAGTTACATCTTTTTTTTTTAAACATTCATATGTAACCAACGGGTGGTGATGTCTGGCAGGGTTTGTAAGTTTAAACTAGAAGGCAAAAATGAAAGGCCAGCCCTCTCCACCTTTGTAATAATTGCATGGTAACTCTTCCCAGACCACACCTTTATCCTCTTACTTAGATAAACTACTACCTTTGCTCCTCTGAGCATGTTTCCTTGGGCAATTAACATGGTAAGGCATACAGAGCACTAGACCCAGAGTCTTCAAGGAGATCTGAGTTCAAATCCAGCCTTAGACAGCCACCTGAGGTCAAGTCACACAACTCCTGTTTGCCTCAGTTTCCCTATCTGTAAAATGGGAGTAAAAATAATAGTGAGTTTGTTAATAACAGGGAGACTTGACAGAACAAAATTAATGTGTTTGGAGAGAGGATAAGCAAATTCAAATCAGAAGTCAGCATCAGTTAGAACATTAGGTAATCCCACTGTGATTGGCTGGCCCTTGGGAGCCCTGGGATTTCTTTGGTTCCAATTCACCCCCTTCATCGTTTGTATCTAATGGGGGTGGAGTATGATATGAAGAATTTTGCCTTCCAAAAATCCTTGAGAAGAGATGGGGCCAACTGTCAGGAACCACTTACCAAGATTCACAGTGTAAATGTGTGTAAATGAAGGATCATCCATTGGATTTGAAGCCAGAAACTTTCTAGATCATCTAGTCCAACCCTCTCATAAAGTAAGGGCTCAGAGAAAGGATAGCTGGACCCCACGGACTCTAATTCTGTGGGGTGCATATCAACTCAGGTACAATGGGAAATTCTCAGAAATTAAATTCTGAAGACAAAACTAGAAAAAATTTCTCTTGAGGAGTGAAAAGGGGAGTTTTCTAATGAGACTGATGTGTTTGCTAAGGGAATTAATTACCCACCTTCAATCTTTAAAAGACATAGGAACCAACTGCACTTGATTACATCCTCTCCTCTCTTCACTAGTGGATTCTCCCCTTAATCACCTTTCTCCTCTTGCTAAACTTCAATCTCTCCCTATACTAAATGAGGTAAAATATATACAATTCTTCATAAACCTTACTAGCTAATGTCATTTTGTTGTTAATGGTGTTATTAGGTACTGGTTCCTTTCCTGTGGTTTACAAATGAGCTGTCTTCCTCATTCTTAAAAAACAAACCCAAAACTTTAATTAGATCCTCAAGCTATTGTCCTGTATCCCTCCTCCCTTTCTCTACTGAACTTGTAGAAAAAAAACTCTTCTCACTTGTCACCTCCACTTCCTCTCTCTCACTTACTTCTCAACCAATCTGGCCTCTGACCTCATCACTCAACTGAACCTGCTCTTTCCAAAGCTACTAGTGATCTCTTAATTGCCAGATCCAATGGCCTTTTCTCAGTCCTCATCCTTCTTGACCTCTCCCTGCAGCCTCTGACACTACTGGCCACCCTCTCCTCTGAGATACTCTCTCTTCTTTGGGTTTTCTTGACATTACTCTTTCCAGGTTCTCCTCTCTCTCTCACTGCTCTTTTTCAGCCTCCTTTGCTGACTAATTGCTATCCTGGCCTCTAAACATGGGTGTACCACAAGGCTGAGCCCCCCTTTATTCTGTCTCTTCTCTGTCTGTCTCTCCCTTTTTCTTTCCCTCCCTTCTCTCTCTCTCTCTCTCTCTCTCTCTCTCTCTCTCTCTCTCTCTCTCTCTGTCCCCCCCCCCCTCTCTCTCTGTCTCTGTCTGTCCTCCCCCAACTTCTTTCTGACCTTATCAGCTCCTATGGGTTTAATTATGCAGATGATTATGCAAATGAGTCATCAATCTATATATTCAGTCTTAGTCTCTTTTCTGAGCTATTCTGAGTCTTTCTTCTGTCCCAAGTCACATTTCCAACTACATGTCCCAGAAACATCTTAAACTCAACATGCCCCAAACAGAACTCACTCTTTCCCCCAAACCTGTCCTTTTGATGAACTTCTCTGTCTCTGCCAAGAGCAAGGTCATTTTTCCAGTTTTCCACATGGGCAACCTTGGCATTATCTTTGAGTACTCATTCTCCCTTTCCCCGTATATATGGTCACTCACCATATCTTGCCATTCCTATGTCCACAACATCTTTCTCCTCATATCTGTTCTCTCTGTTCACATCTTAGTTCATCACTTCTCACTTACATTATTTCAGTTTTTCCCCAATAGGTCTCTGTCTCAAGTCATTGTCTGGACTTCTCAATCTCTTCTTCAGTTGCCTTACCACTGAGGAAGTCTGTCCTTAGTCCCTATCCCCTTACTGATGTGTTACTGGCCTGGGCCACCATTTCATGAGAGGCCCTAACCATTCTCACTTCATCTCTCACTTGACCCACTCTGGGCTTCTCTCCTCCTGCCTTGCTTTTCACTTCCTTTATTATCTTCCCCCATTAGAATATAAGCTTCTTGAGGGTACAGATTGTCTTTTCTGCATGTTTTTGTATTCATAATACTTAGCACCAATGATGGCTCTCTCTCTCTCTCTCTTTCTCTCTCTTCCCCTCTCTGTCTCTCTCTCCTTCTCTCTTCCTCTCTCTGTCTCTGCCTCTCTCTCTCTTTCTCTCTCTCTCTCTCTCTTTCTCTCTCTCTCTCTCTCTCTCTCTCTCTCTCTCTCTCTCTCTCTCTCTGTCTCTCTCTGTCTCTCTCTCTCTCTGTCTCTCTTTCTCTCTCCTCTCTTCCTTCTATTTCTCCCTCTTTCCGTCTAATCTGTCTGACTAATCTTTTTATCTCTCTGTCTGATCTATGTCTTTCTAATCTGTCTGTCTAGTCTATCTATTTGTCTATCTGATATGTGTCCATCTGTCTAATCTATCTTTCTGTCTGCCTGTCTAATCTACGTCTGTCAATATCTATCTATCTATCTATGTCTAATCTGTTTTTCTATTCATCAGTCCATTCATCTATTTATCTAGAAATAAAACACCTTTTGCCAATCTGCCTGTCACCCTTGCACAGGGTTCATGCTAATCTTTTCTGTATCATTCCAATTTTAGCATATGTGTTGCCAAATCAAGCACACTGAGCATTTAAGGGCTGTCATATGAAAGAAATATTGAACTGGGTCTGCTTAACCAGAGGCATGCTTATGAAATGTTTAACAAATGATTCTCTGCATGCTTTTAAATTTAATCCACATTGTTAACATTTTCTCCATCACTTTCTTAAGTCTAGACAATCAACAAAACAATAAATCAAGCCCTAAGTTGTAATGTTTGTAATTTCCAAGGTATAAATTCTCACAATGAAAAATGTCATTCAGCTGGTAGCAACTGCCTCTGGCACCTGCTGATTTGCTCCTGGAGGGTCAAGGTACGGGGAGCAAGAGGTAAAGCCATTAGGCCTGATATTAGGAAAAACTTTATAATCATGAGAGCTGTTCCAAATTAAGTGCCTTTGGAGGTGGTGAGTCTTCCGTCAGTGAAGGTCTTCAGGCAAAGGCTGGGGTGAGCACTTGTTGCCTAGATTGTAGAGGAGACTTTTCAGGTCCCAGTGGGTTTAGATGGTCTTTCTGGCCCCTTGAAAATCTGAAATTCTGAGATTCTATGAAACCAAGGACCAGAAACAGGGAACAGCTTGGCTAAAGTCATTCAGACTACATGTACCAGAGTATGGTTCTGAACCTGTGTCATATGATGTCAATTGCATTGCTTCTTCTGTGTGTGGGTATGGGTTTGTACTCTGATGTGTATGTAGACATCTTTGAGAATGTATCCTGGGTTGTGTGTGTCGTCTGTACCTGTGCATATATGTCTGTGTTCGTGGCCAACCATCTCATTTTGTAAGGAAGAAACCATGATTTCAGAACAGGGAGGTGCTTTACTTAGGGTCATACACCTCCCTAGTGGCAAGAATCTATGGCTATGTATGGATAGAGGAACCAACATGTGGTGCTTCTGATGTATGTATATGATGTTGCCAAGAGGGATGCTCCAGGCTTACCCTACTGATTTGTATTGTTTATACTCATCTATATGTACATTCTTATGTGTCGTAGCTGTAAGGGTCCCAGGCAGTCTGGGCTGTTCCAATCAGTCTGATCCAGCTTAGGAAACCCCCTACCTATGAACCTAAATCTGTGGAATCTCAGACAGTTGTCCAGATTTATGCTTGAATAAGTGGCTTGAATCTCTTAGAACAAAACCAAACTAAACCTTGTAAGGTAGGTGGACTCCTAAAGAGGGATTAGGCACTTGAGGTTGATTATAAATTAACCCCTTGTATCCTGGATGAGCCCCCAAGGTATAACCCATGCTCTGGGGTCACATAGGCCAGGGGTCAACAAATCTGACTGCCCCTTTGAGCTCTAAGGGGACAACTTGACAGCTGGGAAACCCGGCCGAAGACTCTAGGTCTGCCCCTGGTAGATGCCCTTGTTGAACTGAGCAGCCTTGCCAAGGCCTAGGTTAGGGTTTCACAGACTCTTTTCTTCTGTTTCTCCAGCTCTGTCGAAGATGCACTGGTCACCAGAACATGCTCAGCCCCTCAACCAGTGGCCAGATCAGCACCTGGATGTCTCTTCTACCACTCCCTCACCAGCCCACAAGTTGGAGCTGCCCTCTGCAGGCCGTCAGCGATGCCACTACGCCTGGGCCCACGATGACATCTCTACCCTCACAGCCTCCAATCTTCTCAAGCGCTATGCTGAGAAGTACTCAGGGGTCCTCAACTCTCCCTATGACAGGCCTGCCCTGGGTGGCTATGCTGAAGCCACTTTTGGGGCCATCAATGGAGCCAAAGGAGATGTGGAGTCCTGGCCTGGGACACCTGGGACAGAGCCACCATACCCAGTTACCTCCCTCCATGAGGGTCTCCCAGGAACCAAGTCAGTCAGTGGGGGTGTGGGAGGGGGGCCAGGAGGCCTAGGAGGGTCTCCCGTATTAGCCGGGAATCTTCCTGAACCTCTCTACACCGGCAATGCCTGTGGGGGGCCATCTGGAGGGTCGGAGTATGGTCCTGGATATGGTGGGGGGTACCTTGCCACTGGGTACTGTGGGCAAACAAGTGCAGCTCTGCCCCCACCACCCTCAGCAGGGCTCCTACAGCCACCACCTCCCCCTGGCTATGGCCCCTCTAGCTCCCTGTACAACTATCCCTCAGGGGGCTACCCCGCCCAACCTGGATTTGGGGGCCTCCCTCCACCCCCACCCCCTGCCCCTTACCTTTCCTCAGGTCTGGCAACACCCACCCCCTTGCCCCCACCAGCCCCTGCCCCACCAACACCTGCAGCCTACAGTTTCCAGCCCCCCCCACCAGGGAGTGAGCCAGGCATTTCACTAAAGCGAAAGGCCTTTGATGAAGGTGGGGAAGGCCGATACCACAAGTATGGCTATGAGCCCACCAAGCCCCCCATCTCTGATGTTCCCTCCTACCCTCCTTCAAACAACAATGGTGAATGCCAAGGCAATGGGTTCCGAGGAAAGCTGCCAGGGACCAGGGAGGAGGTGTCAGGAAAGTATGGCGGTGGAGGGGGCCCTTCTCTCAAGGTGCTGGGCTCTCCAGCCTACACCCCACACCAGGAGTCCTTTGAGAAGTTCCCTGAGCGGGTGTCAGTGGAGCGAGGGCTGGCCCCAACCTCTCGGGGGGGCTTCGCTGTCCTGGGGGAGCCTCCAAAGAGTGTGGACCCTGTGGCTCTGGAGCTGGTGACCAGCAAGATGATGGACTGTGGCCCCCCAGTGCAGTGGGCTGACATCGCCGGGCAGGGCCCCCTCAAGGCCGCCCTTGAAGAGGAGCTGGTGTGGCCCATGTTGAGACCAGCTGCGTATTCCCGTGGGCCTTGCCCACCTCGGACTCTGCTGCTCTTTGGTCCTCGGGGTGCGGGCAAGTCCCTCCTGGGCCGATGCCTCTCCACGCAGCTGGGCTCCATGCTGCTGCGCCTGAGCGGGGAAGCTTTGGCAGCCCAGGGTGCAGGGGAAGGTGGGCGTCTGCTCCAGGCTGCCTTCTTTGCTGCCCGATGCCGCCCACCTGCTGTCTTGGTGATCAGTGAGCTGGAAGCCCTTCTGCCTGCCCAGGATGAGGCCCCTGCCTCTGGAAGCCTGCAGGCCCAGCTCCTGGCTTACCTGGATGGTGGGGGTGGCACTAGTGGGGAGGGGGTGGTGGTGGTGGGCACCACACCCCGACCTGGGGCACTGGATGAGGCTGCCCGCAGGCGCTTTGCTCACCGATTCTATGTGTCCCTCCCTGATGCATCTGCCCGGGGGCAGATCCTCCAGCGGGCACTCGCCCAGCAGGGCTGTGGGCTGAGTGAGGGAGAGCTTTCAGCTCTGGTGCGGGGCACACAGGGATACTCAGGGGGTGAACTGGTACAGCTGTGCCAGCAGGCAGTGGCCAGAGCTGGGGCCGGAGCTGGGGGGGGCCTCCCAGGGTTGCAGCCAGCCCTGTCCTACAAAGACTTCGAGGCAGCCTTGGCCAAAGTGTGTCCCCAAGCCTCCCCCAAGGAGCTGGACTTGTATGTAGAATGGGACAAAATGTATGGCTCAGGACACTGATGGATGGGTGGGGGGTGCCCTCTCCCACCCCTCTCCTTAGCAGGGAGCAATGACTACTTTTGGGGTGTCTCTGGAACCAGGCTGATGGCAGGGCGGGCAGGGAGGGAGGGGATTGGTCCGTGGTCAGGAAGATGCTTTGGGTCTGCCCGGCCACCCAGGGAAGGCTCACTATACTCAGGTCTCTTCTATTTATTACTCTAGCCCTGGGCTGAGTGACCTCAGGTCCCGGGAACCTTTCTTTCCATCTGTACCTCTTTGTGGAGATAATGTCTTGTTCCGTTCTTCCCACTGTCTCATCTCCAGCTTTACCAGCCTCTTACTGCCTCTTCATCTGTTTTCATCTTTCTGGGCCTCTTTCAGGCTCTCGTCCCTCCTTCACCTCGAGATCTCCTTCCACTCCATCAGTCTTTTTGTGTTTCTTCCCCCCCCAGCCTGTTTACTGCCCTCCCTTTGCTTGTCTCTTGCTGTATCTCCCTCCTTCTCTTGTCTCTTCATCTCTGATTTCTTCACTAGCAGATAGCTGGAGGAGAATTCATGAATAGCAGACAAAGAGGTCTCTAGCCTCTGTCTGCTCTTAAAGATCCCAGGAATGGGGAAAGAATTCAATACTTCTATTTCTGTCTCCTTCCTGGGACCCCTACTCTGCTATGCCAGGCTACCTTCTGGCCTGGGGGAGCCAAAAAATGGCCAAATAATACCCCAAGCGAGGGGTTGTTTTTGGAGTGGGGGGAGTAGTGTGTTTAATATTCTATACCTCCCTATTATTTTTGTAAGGTTTGTAGAAGTTGCTGTTTTCTGTCTTTTTTTTAATGACTCAGGAAGAAACCCCAGAAAGAATGTCTTTAAATTTAGCTGCTCCTCTGTGTTCCCCTTGGAGCTAAGAGCAACTTCTCCCCAAAAGGGCTTAGGAAATGGGAGTAGCATCAGAAACTCCTTGACCCTGGACCTCCTCCCAGCTCCTAGCTCTTTCTGGAAGGGAAGCTGAATGTATTTCTGGGGCTTCCTCTCCAGGTCTGAGGCCATAAGTATAGGAGTTTGGTGAGGGGAGTGGCTGGGTTTGGTTATTTAAGGCAGGGAATATTCCCTACCCCTTATTTCCCCCCTATCTTGAACATTCTCATATGCCCCAATCCCTTTCTCTCTGCCTGTCTCCTGCTGGATTCTGTAGAGAACTCTTGAGTTTTGAAAACCTATCTGAAAAAAAGACCCAAACCCTACCCTGTGTCCTGGAACCTTCCTTATCCTAATTCTGAAGCTCTGTGTGCTGGTCATCTCTGGAGCTGGGAGAAGGAAAGGGTCCTGATGGTTGGGCAGGAATTTGGGGGATTCTAATGGATGGTGGCTAGGAAGGGAAGATCCTCAAAAAGTTACCTCACCTGGCCTCCTGGGATTTAGGACCCCATACTTCATTCAGATGTAAATTTGTGCTAAGGTGACTCTGGAAGCGTTTTGGTTTTTAGTTGGCAGGAAGAGGGAGGCAGCAGTGATGTCTAGTAGGAGCTCATAAACACCTGGGCAGGTACTCCCTAGCACTACCTTAGAAGGTGTAGGGAAGTTGAGTTTTCAAGAGTTGGAATGGGAAGAAGATCAGTGACCTGGTTCTAATACTAAGGAAAATTTGGTCTTAGGGTCCTGGATTAGAGCAGATAAGGAGAGAGGGCAACTAACAACAAAGTAAAACATTTGTTTGCTTCTTCCCCCACTATGCTCCCACCCATACCAGGGATTCCCAGAAGTGGCATTGTAGGCATCATTACATCCTGTCATGGACACTTCTCTCCTGAGAACTGACGGCAAACCCAAGGGATCTTTCCCACTCTGTCCATCTCTCAAAGTTTGGGGAGTTGAGGGTGGGGATTCAGGTCCTTGGGTGCAGCCTTTTGACTGAGTCCAAGTTTTACAGAACAAATCTTTTATTAAGGGGATTTGTTCTGTGGAGTTTGGATTCAGTTAGAGAGCCACACTTGAGGCCCTAGAAGGCCACATGTGGCCTCAAGGCCCCGGGTTCCCCACCCCTGAGCTAGACAGTCCCAAAGATGGATGAGAGATTTGAATCTTCCTCCAGTCTTTGGGGTGTTTGTACTAAACTCCCCAATCACTTGCCCTTTCCTCCATCTCACTGGGAAACCAGGCTTGTGGGAATCTTTATCTTAAAGATTCAGAAGCTTCCCACCTCCCCACATATCCAGATGCCCAGGGCTCTTCTTGCGCTAAGCCACATGTGACTGTGACTAATGGAAGGTGTTTCTGTGCCTTGGTCTATGGAACTAAGAGTAGGGACAGTCATTAGCACCCAGTGTCAGATTCGTTTCCTGATAACTTCCCCCTTCCCTGTCTTTGCCTCACCCCTATTTTCTTTCTCCCATTCCTGTCTCAAACTATCCCCACTGACCTACCCTCATCATCCCCAGTCCTCTAGACTCCCTGAGTGTTGATACTGGGATGAAGGAGGCTCTAAATGAGACATCCCCACCCCTTCTAAATGAAGCCAGCTGTTCCCATGGTCCCTAAGGAGGTGGCCTAGCCTGTAACAGTGGCCTTTCTTGACCCAATCATCAAGCAACCTGAAATTAACCTAAGCCTCCCCAGTAGGTGTCTCTCCCGGTATTTGCTCTTGTAAGAGGAGGAAGGGAAGAGACAAGGATTCGAATTGCCCAGACTAGGCCCTATCCAGGCTGCATGGTCGAGAGGAACCATGGCAAAGGTCATTCAGCTCCGGCAGTTCCCAGGCTTAGGTTAGAGGTTGAAGCAGAGATCTTTAGTGGGGATGCTGGGGCATCTCTTAGATCCTCCCCAGTAGGGCTGGAGTGGGAGAAGCTCTGGGCCACTCAGGATCTGGCTGCCCCATCCTGTTCCCTCATTCATCTCTTGCTTATCTGGCTTGGCAGGTTCTGTCCAGACCCTGGGGACGCTGTGTGCGAGGTCTTGCCTGGGGAATGGGAAAGGGAATCATCCCTCCCTAGTTTAAGTTCTCCCTTTCCTCCCTCTGTCTCTCCTCCCACCCCTATTTCTATCTAACCTACCTCCCTTTTTAACCTTTATTGTCCTCTCTTCTTGCCTCTCCTATAAATCTAGCCCTGCCCCCTGGTTCCTCAGTAACAGCAGGGCTATACATATCACACAGGACAAAACAGAGGGAGGACCAGGGAAGAGAAGAGACATTTTTGGTGGGGTACTGGGAGGGAATAAGCTTAGGTCCTGGAGAGGTGGATGGGTAGCTCTGATTTTACAGATTTCCCACAAGAAAACCAGTATCTGGGGAACTGACCTCTGATTTGTGGGCTTGGCTTTGGCAGAGATATGTATAAAGATCCTTCACTGACCACTCCCTCCCCACCCAGGAGGCCCTAGGGATCCTCTTTTGCTGGATACTCCCCCCGCCAATATTATACTCCCCACTGTTTACCCCCAAGGCCCCACTTTGCACATGGGGAAAGTTCCCCCTTACCCCCCCCCCCCAAATCCCCAAGATGTCTCGTCTACCCATCTATACAATGGGGATAGAGATACACCTACCTCAAGGGGGATTGGGTGGGGAGGAGAGATAAAACATCTTCAGGTGACAGTGGAGCTGAAGATTTCAGGTCATGGGGGGCGGGGACTGGAAGGGTTTACCAAAGAATGCAGGGACAGGGTGTCTGGGAGGGGCCAGCGCCCTACTTTACCAACTGGTCCTTTTCTTCCTCCCCCCAGATTTTGTCGGGGGAGGAGGTGTGTAACTAACCATTTCTACCTCATTTTGCAATGTATTGTATATGGGCATATTTATCTCCTGTCTGACCCATGCTCTGGAGTTGTGGTCTGTCTACCTCAAAAAAACTGTATTTTAAAGGAAAAAAAATTGTATTACACAGTATTAAAGAGATGATGTGAGGTGCCAGTGATTTTCTTGGGGAACCTGCTAGGGCTGGGGTGGGAGGAGGGCAGTGGAGGAAAGAGCACCTGGGAAGGGTGGTCACAGGTAGTGCCTGATGGGGTGTCTGGTCTTTCTTCACACATGTGCCCAACTCTGTCTAGTTTGAATTTGTGTTACTTAACCCTCCACTGAAGTCTTTCTAACATCACTCACCTTGGTATTATTGGGATTGCATTCTTGAAGGCTATGCAAACAGTTAAGTGAGCTCTGGGCAGGTCCAAGGTCTTAAGCAGAGAGAGACCACGTATGTCTCTCAGTGAGGGGCCAAGTTCATATAGGCTCATTGCCAGACTGGCCACAGAAACTCCTGAAAGACTGTCACATATGAAAGACATCATATGCTCTATATTAGTGGAAGAAGGACCCACAAAGGCAAAATCACAGATCCTCGAATGGTATTAGGTCAAGGCCAGGAAGATTTCTTGAGCACCTGCTGCCTAGTAAATGATAATAGCTAGTATTTATAAAGTGCTTTCAGATTTGCAAAGTGCTTTAGGAATATTATCTCATTTGACCCTCACAACAGCTGAAATAAAGTACTATTATCTTGATTTTGTAAATGAGGAAATAGATGGGTAGAGGTTAAATGATTTGATGATTAGAGCTGGGCTCTGGCACAACTTCTAACTCATTTCCTGTGCTGGGCACACAGACCCTCCTCTCCCACAACATCAGCTGATCTGAGCCTGTCAAGGGAATTCCCTCCCTTGCCACATCTTTTCTCCTTTCCTCCCAGGGGAAGGAGGGGAGACAGGCTCACTTTCTTCTAAAGGTATTCACCAGCTCAGTCCCGAATAGGAGGGAAAAGGAGAGAGAAAATGCCAACTAAGAGGGAGGAAGAGCGGAGGATGAGGGCCTATACTGGCTGGATACTAGCTCTTGGATCACAAAATTTGCACCTGAAAAGAACCTTAGGGATAATTTATTCCAAATCCTTCATAGAAAGCCATGGATGAATCTCTCCATTTTGGGGAAAGGGAGCTGAGTGGAGACTGCTGATTTATAAAATGCTTTGAGATCCCATGGGACACCATTTGGTTGGACCCTGATGCCATCCTTGTAGTTGGAGAGTTCAGGTTTGACCTAAGTTAAGTACATGCATAATTGGGGATGGGGGGGAGGAGAGAAGAGAATTTTATTTACAAAACAAAATAACCACTGAAACAAATCTGAAGCCTCTATCAAAGATTCCATTTTGATACCCCAGGATGACAGACAATCTTAGGTCAAAAGAGTCATATTACTTTAGACTCTAGGGAAGGAACCTCCATGCTTATCTGGACCAACCTCATCCTATAGGGAAAAAAACCTTCAACAAAATCCTGGAGTTAGCTGTTGGGCAGAGCCCAACCCTGTGGAACTCTGACCTAAGACTGTATTTCCCACCCCCACCTGAAACCCCAACTCATCTCACAAAATTACCCAACAGCACAAACTTCCCAGCTGTTTCTCCTCAGGAGGAAAGTCAGAGTAGTGAAGAGGTGGGGTGAGGATACAAGAGAATAAGACAGCAGCCTCAGAAGCCAAATAGTGCTGGAGGTAGGAATAATGAAATTTCGGGGGAGGGATTGTGTTCCCTCTCACCTACTTTGTAAAGATGGGAAAATCAAGGGAAGAAACAGGATTTGCCCATGGTCCTATGGAAAGTAAGACAGCCTTTGTTCCAGAGTCCCTCCCTGGTCCCACCATATAATCATGGAGGCCTTAAGCAGAGTTTTGCCCACATGTCCTTGGGGAGATTTGCATACTGGCAGTCTTCTGTCCTCAAGAGGTTTTACCTAAAAGGAAGTGTGGTATAATGGAATACAATTTAGGAGGCTTAAGCACAAATCCCATCTTAGACACTTGTGTGCTGTGATCATGGATACCTCATGGGAAGATTAGTTTCTTCATCTTTAAAATGAGTGTAATACTGTCTGCTTCGCTGGGTTATTGTCAGGAAAATTCTGTAAAAATGTGTTGCCTACTTTTATAATAGGCAGAAATGAAAATGGAAACCTTTTCAGTCTCCCCTAATTACTGACCCCTGTTCTCTGACTCTAAGTGGTTGGGGACAGGCAGGGGTGGGTGGTGTATTTAGGGACTGCAGGAGGAAGGCACTGTCAAAAATGGTCTCCTCCCCTCTCTTCATGGAGATTTATTTGATATACAGATGCCATGGGATCTGACCCCTCCAGAACTAGAGGGCAGGGGGGAGAAGGGGTCCTTTCTCTCTCTCTCCCCTCCAACATTCACCTGGGTATTAGAAGTTTTAGGACTCTTAAAAAGGAATTCAGTTGAATTTCACTATTATTGATCGGATGTGGTCTCCAGGGGTATGAGTGCAAGACAGGAAAAGGTGACAGGGAGGGGAGGGGAGGAGAAGGGGAACAGAAGGAGAGTCAGGAGACTTGGGTTCTAGTCTTAGTTCTGCCCTTAAGTTCATTGTGTTTCTCCTCCCTTGGCTTAAATTTCCTCACGGGAAGAATGAGGAAATGGGACTAGGTAACCTCCTAGGCTAAATCTATGATATTCCAAGCTCCAAGATTTCTACATTCTTTTTGGGGGAAAACATTAAAGGATGGGAGATACAGGCAAAGGCATAAGTGAAAGAGAAAATGGGATTGGCATAAAAATTACTATTGTGTAAAGCTCACTGAGGTTTCAGAGAGACGCTCCCAAAGGGTCCAAGAGTGTACCCAAAGAGTGTCAGCCCTGCCCTGATGCTGAAAAATCAGAAACAGGAACACTTTACTGCTTGTAAACAAGGTCAGAGCGCCTCGAGGAGTTAGAGCAGGGCAGACCCAGCACAGAAGCCGCCCCTCCCCATTGTTCCTCGGGGTTCTAAGTCTCCTACCCACATCCATCCCTCGATTTTCCGAGCCTTGGGCCTCTTGGGATCATGGAGGTGTGTAGGTGGCTGCGGCCTCCGCTCTTGGCGCTAGTCTTGGTGGGGGTGGGGCTGGCCGAGGCCGAGGACTCGATGGGCCCTCACATGGCGGTCCGCCTGGCCGAGATGCTGACCCCAGAGGAATGCGAGCTGTTCCGAGCCCTCCTGGCAGCGCCCGAGCCTGACCCAGAGGCTGAGCTGGCCCGCCTGTCCGAGGACCGGAGACCGCCAGACGAAGAGCCCAAGGGGCGCAAGGGGCCCCGGGGGCGGCCGCGGCGGTGGCGACGGGAGGTGCGGCAGCTGCAGCCGCTCGACTCGGACGGCGTGTGTCGGAAGGAGCTGGCGAGCTGGCTGGCGGCCAAGGCGCCAGCCCTGGAGTGGGACCGGGTAGCCCGGGTCCTGCGGCGCTGCGGCCGTCCGGACGTGGCTCGGGAGCTGGCCAAAAGCCTGCACCAAGAAGCCATGCTGGAGCTCCGGAGGTTCGCGCAGCCCTACCGGGAAGCGGCGGCGGCCCAAGCGCCCCCCGAGGCCCCCGCGCAGCCCCTGCAGCCCCGCGCTGCCCCTCCCGACTGGGACGCCCGGGACGCGTGGGACGCGCTCGAGCTGATCGTGGAGAGGCTCCCCCAGGCCGGGTACCCCCGCAGCCCCGCCCACTGGGCCCAGTCCCTGGCCTTCTCGTTCCTCTGCGGCTTCACGGGCGCCTTCGGACTCGGGATGCTTATTATCCTGCTGACGCTGTGCCTTACAGGGATGGACGGGGACGAGATCCAGGACAGGGACTACCGGCCCGAGAGCCCCAGCTTAGTGCCCCTCCTGAGGCCGGGCGGGCCCGACTGCAGGCGGGAAATAAAAACTCTTCCTTAGTAAAGGTCATCTTGGCGTCCTCACCAACTCCTCAGTGTCCCAGAGCTGTAGCGACACGCCCCTAGAACGCAACAATCTGAGGCTAACCACCCTGTGTGGAAGCCTTGGGTTTTAAGATTCCTATTCCCAGTCCGCAAAACGGAGAGAAGTATTTCCTAACCAGACGCCAAATAGTGGGAGGATGTTTTGACCTTCGACAAACACAAAATAATCACACAATCACACACACACACACACACAACACATATGATGAATGGTGTCTTGGAAATAAACCTCCAAAAACAAGCAAAAGATGTTTGGTTTTTTTTTAAAGGGTGTACAGCATAGGTTTGAAGACTTCTGGCCAGGGACACCCCACCTACTCTTTAGAGATGTTATTCTCAGTGCTTGGTGTGTTGATAATTATCTGGACCTAAATTCTCTCTCCTTACTCATGTGAGGACATAACAGCCATAAATTTAAGCTCCCCATGCCATCATCTCAGCAAAAGCATTTCCAAACTGGTCTCAACAAATCCTCTATTTTGAAAACTTAAGCTCTAGTTGCAGGCCAAATTCAGGCTCAAGCAGGAGATGAGAACTGTAGCCTCCTGGGCCTTCAGGAGCAGGGGAGAGCAGAAGGGATCAGAACCAGAGCCCACTCCCCTCCCTCTGGCCAGAAGTAATGCGGGGGAGAGGGTTGAGGGGGAAGGGAAGCATGGGTTGTTGGGTGGACAGAGGAGGGAGCAGTAGGCAGAAAAAGGAAGAAGTACCTACAGGTATGTGACAAGGGTCATCTTGCAACAAGATAGTTTGGGGATTGGTACTTTGGATAAGGAATAGATTTCATGGGTACTGGGAACTAAGCCAGTGAAGAAAATTCCCTTTACAATGAAGGTTGGCAACATCTCTGACAACAACCATGGACAGATTAAGTTACTTACCCAGGGTCATCCAAACAGTATTGATCAGAGGCAGGATTCGCAGCCAGGTTTTCAAACTTTTCCATGATCTCTTGCTATGATCATCACAATTATTTTATGAGGAAGGAACCTGACCCATTTCCCAGATGGGGAAACAAATGTGTCCAGGGTCACACAGCTAAGCTGGTAACTCAGCCAGAATTAGAAACCCATCTCATGATAAGATTTTAAAGATCGGAAAGGACATCAGGGCCCATCTAGTCCAATCCCCTAAGCCTAGGAAAGGGAAATGAGTTAGGTGCTTAAGGTTTCACAGTAAGTTAGTGGCAAAGAAAGCATGAATCCAGAAATTCTGACTCCAAATGGTAAATGTGAGTGTGCAGGGTAGAGTCCTCTCCGTTCTTCCCCAACAAGCTGGGTAAAATTCTAGTTTAGGCAGCCTCGACTATTAGCTTAGCCTGTTGATAGTCAAAATAGGCAGGTTATTGAATAGTGTGTGTGTGTGTGTGTGTGTGTGTGTGTGTGTGTGTGTGTAATAATGAGGTTGAATGCCTAGGAGTCCCAAAGCACACTCAGCTCATCAGAGGCTGGCTCAGTCCAAGGGACCATGGCCAATTTGGCCTGCCCCCATCTCATCCTACTAGATCTCAGTGAGCTTCTGGTGGGCTCAGGACTGCACCTGACTCCTCCAAGCCATCCCTGATTGGAGCCTCCTTCCCTCCCTCCAAGGCTGGGCTAAAAGGGCTCTGCTGAGGGAGATGAAGATTGACAGCAATGAGAGAATGACAGGCCAATCCAAGAGGAGAGTTGAAAACAAGATTGACGTAACCCTTTATTGCAAATTCTAAAGTAAAAAGATGTACAGTACAAAGTAAAATCAAAATTTCAGACTATAATCTTCCAACCCACTATACATTCTCATGTCTCAAGCATGCCTGCCTTTCTCCGAATAAACGGAACAGGGAACAAGCCAAGAGGGTGGGGGAAGGAGATACAGGAAGGAAAACAATATAGACTGTCTAGTTATCACCAACTCTGGAAGCAAGTGAAAAGAAAGCCATTTTTTCGACCTGCTGTTCTGATGCTGAGAAGCGGGGGTGGTTGGAGCAGTGCAATTTAAAATGGCTCTCATAATAGCAGCATTTATGGTACTGTTTCATCTTCCTCAGTTCAAGAATAGTAATAATAATACTTTTTGCTTTTCCCTAGTGCCTTTACCTCATGGACCTCAAAGCGCTTTACAGACATTTAGTTGAAGCCTCACAACACCCCTGTGAGGTAGGTCAGTATTATTATCCCCATTTTACAGATGGGGAAACTGAGGCACAGAGAGGTTAAGTGACTCGCCCAAGGCCACAGAACGAGCCAGTGGCAGGAGCTGAGGGTGGAATCCAGGAGTCCTGTCCCTTTGCTGAAACCACTGGATCACACTCCCCTTTACCTATAAATGTCCTATACACACACACAGCACACACACATACACACACACACATAGCACACCCACACCCACACCCACCTCGAGCTTCTCAATAACCTCTATGTACAGCAGCAGCAGCAGCAGCAGGAGCCCCAGGAGATTGTTCTGACTTTGGAAAAGAGCTGGGCTGGCTACCTTTGGAGAAGGAAGACCAAGTGATTTGTTCCATTCTGGTGCCAACTTGCATTCTCTCCCCGATCCTGACCTGATTTCTCCACTGTGCTGGCCACTTGTAGCCAATTCCTCAGGGAGTGTGAGTAGGTGCAGTGAGTGGGGTGAGGTTTCTGAAAAATGGACAAAAGCTTTTTGCAAAAAACTTTGGGCACTGGGGGAAAAGTAGGCAACATGGTTGAAGATGCTCAGGGCTCAAGTCCTAACTGATAGTAAATGTGCCTCCATTGCAGAGCCTAGGGGCCAGGGAGGGCTGGGTGGCCAGGAAGGAAAGAACAAGACTTGGCTTTGGGGATGGGTCCGCCCTCTACCTCCTTCCAAAACTGCAGCTTCCCAAACTGAGCAAAAAGCACTTGTTTTTGCTACTGAGCATTTCTAGACCAGAGATATGGCCTAAAAGAGGGGTGCCCTTGGCCTGGCTGCTGTAGAATGTATTTATGGAAGTGATTTGTATTCAGAACCAGCCCTGTTTTGTCCGGCTCTAGAAGCAGTGGTGGCTAGGGGGTCAGTGTATTGCATAGCAGAGGGGTGGGGAAGCTATTGGGAGCTGTGCCCACTGAAATTTCTTTGTTATGTAATGGGGAAAGCAGCTGAGACCAAACCAGCAGGACCAACATTAGTGACACCTTAGAGAAACTCAGCCAGGAAGGCTGGTAGGTTTTTCCACGGACTCTGGGTCGAGATCCAGTGTGGAAAAGGGAGGGTACATAAAATTCGTGGGGGGAGGCATCTGAGTCTGGGTCATGTCTTCCACTCCCATCTTAATATGCTCCTACCCCCTCAAACCAGTCTTCCAAGAGACTTTCTGACCTCTCCCTCCCTCCCTCCCTTCCCAAATCAAATTTGCTACCATATCATTTCCCAGACCCAAACCAGAACTCAAGAACCGGGACAGTCAAGCAACAGACACACACCAAGACGAACTTCCCTTGTACAGTAAAAAGGGTCATTTTTATTACGGTTCCTTTTGGCTTATGATAGTGATGTATTTGATCACACCTGCCTTAGAGCAGCATCGGTCTCCATGCATTCACTAATACACTCATCTTTCATTATTGGTCTTTTACAGGCTTACAGTTGTTTCGGCAGAAAAAGAAAAGGTCTTTGGGTGAAGGGGCCCCAGGAGTTCTGCCTCGGGCTCTCTACTTCATTTTCCTACACGGACTCCCCATGCCAAACAGGATGCCTTCAGCAAGGATTGAGCAAAGCTCCTCTGGACTTGATCAGTTTTTGACCTTTCCCCCAGCTCCCATCTTGCCCTCTGCCTGGAATTCCTCAAGAGCAACCACAGTTGGAAGGAAAGAAGGGAGGGGGGGGAGAGGTGGCACGAATCCACCGACAACTGCAACCTCCGATGCTGCTGCTCGTGGCTTTGGCTTTGCTTTTTAAATGGACAGCATCGTGTGTCTGTTTGCTTTTTTGTCCTCTTTTAAAGGTGGATTCCCAAGTATAAATACTGCACCAAGGACCTGGCTACAAAAAATAAATATTTATATTATATTTATATATCTATATATATTTATATATATATATGCGCGCCGTGGTACTGTGGATGCTGCTGCTATCCTGATTGGCATTTTTAGTTTTTGGCAAAGTATTGCCTCTCACCTGCCCAGGGAAGACATCCAGAAATGTCAGTAGTAATTCCCTCAGTTCAGTGCCCATTCTCTGTGGGTATAAACTGCTGGTGATGGTGTCATTTGCTACCAAAAGGAGTGTGGAGTAGGGTGGAGGTGGGTGATTAGGTAAGGGCAGAAGGGTGAGAAGTTATTATTTCTTTTTTTTTTTTTGGACAAAAAAAAAAGATGAAACTTCAAATGAGAGAGGGAATGAAGTATTCCCTGGGAAGCTGGTGGAGGGATGTCAGATACCAAGGCCCAGGTGGTAGTGAGGAGGAAGCCTGTTGGACTGGGAATGGGGAATTTGGGCAAGGAAAGAAGGTCAAATTTCAGGAAAAATCTCATGATTATGCTCTAGTAGCTTAATGACATCATTAGCATGAGCACTCCATGTACCCGCCAGCTGGATAGTACAACTCCGTTGCCCATCTCAAGACCTAAGAACAATTATGAAGTTTAGCCAAATCTTGCATAGAAGTGGTTAGAATTTATTGCACATTGGAACAAAAATAAACTTTTTTTGTCATTTTGGAAAAGACCATTAGCAATAAAAAAATTTTTTGTCTGTCTGGTTTGGGGATGTACATTGGCTGACAGCATCTAAGACCTAAGAAGAAAGAAAAGTATAAAAAATAAAAATAAACATGACAATGGCATAAGCCAGAAGCCATTTCCTATTTAATTTAGTTAATCTTTTGTATTTACAAAAGGCATGCTGATAAAATAAAATGATGATATATTACAGTATTTATAATTCTCTTAAAAAGTTTAACCACACGTCTCAGCTTTTGTTTTGTGCTGTTTACAATGGGGCCTGTACATGTGTGTGTGACTATACAACCTAGCGGTAGGGAGGGGAACTGGCGGATAAAAATGACTTCCCATTCTTGTGTCTGGTATAGGAGGGCAGACAGCTCTGCTGATGACACTGCTCTAACTGAATGGAGCGCTCTCCCTGTCACTAAGTCCAGCCTAATGGAGAGCTCTGCTTCCTGATTGGCTGTGGTTTGGTCTACGCAAAACAAGCCAGTTAAACTGTGAAATGACAACCTAAGTGCTTCTATTGCAAGGCAGGTCGGTGTATATGTTTGGGGGGGATTTCTTCCCCTTTTTCTGGTTCCAGAAGGTTGCATTTGATTTGGTCCACACTCTAATATCTTTCTCCCTCTTTTCTTTCACTGGCACTTTGGCTGCAGCATCTCACTTTGAAAATCAAAAGTCAGCACAATGAGAAACCACGGGATTGAAACATTCTTTCCTTAAAGAGGAAATGGAAAAGGATGCTTTTTGAGGGGGAGTTCAGTCTATGGGCAAGGTAACCCTGCCCTAAAATCACAGGCCAATGGAAATAAATGGACAGCAGGAATATAGAGCTAACTAAATGAACAACAAAACTGGTAGAAATCAAATGTGCTGGGAGAAATTAGAGCTTCCTGGAGTATGATTATGAAATCCCTTTCTCATCAAGAGCATTGCAGAGAAGAAACCAAATGGAATTAGGTGAAAAGGTGGCTCCATCTCCACCTCAGGACTTTTCAACTACTGCTATACCATGAAGGCCAGCAACAGTCCCAGGACAGTCCCATTGCTTCTGTCCACCCAAATGGGGAGGTCAGTGAGAACCCCTGTCTGGTGGAAAATGTTATGGAAGCAAAGAAAGGTCATGCAGAGAGCCAGGCTGTATATACCACCCCACTGCAGAAGAGCCAAAAGACCAGGAGAGAATATCTGCCCCCTCCTCCCCCCACCTCCTCCTTCCAGAGAAAGCAAGAATGCAAAAGGACATGATGCTAAGTGAAGTGAGCATTCTTTAGCCACCAACCAAAGGCTGGCTCAAGTCCCCCAAATTACCAAGAGATAACATGCTACTTTCTAATAGCACTTATCTCAATCCAAAATAATGCCTATTCTCCAGTGCAAAGGCTGAATAATCATCGTAAATATTGCAAGGTATAAATGAATTGGTTTTGTTTGTTTCTGTAAGCCCTGGGATTTGGTTTTACAGTGATGTTTTAAATACAAGCCATTTGGTATCAGTATCCCCATGAACAGGACAGAGAGCAGCATTTAGGAGTTCATGTTTTAAATGTGCAACAATGGTTGTATGTCAGAAATGTCTGTTAAACATGAAAAAAATAAAACAAACCCAAACGATTTGGTCTGCTTGTCGGTTTGGTTGGTTCTGTTTTCTGTTTTGTTTTGACCTGGGAAGTGTGTGAAAGACTTATAAGAATTGATAAGGAATTGTAGTGGGCGTGGACATCTTACCATTTTCTCCCAATACAGTGGCCGGTGCAGGGCTGGGTCCTTTCCCAAGGATGACCCAGTGCAGTGGACAGGTCATTAGTGTCCTGTGGTGTATGGTTCTCATGCATGACTTCTGATCACAGCATGCCATCATGCAAATCATTTCTACGCATTGAACGAGCACAATGTTTGGAATCGGCCTGAGCAAGTCCTCCTTAGCCTGAAGAAACCTGGTTGTTTTTCCCACCCATCTCCAAACCACGTGAAGCCCATGTAAAGAAGATGCGGTTAATACCAAAGAAACTGACAATTAAATGACATGGGCTAAATGTGTTTTGTTTTCTTTCTTTTTTTAGCTGCTTAACTAATGTAAGAATGCAAATATAGTTTGCATGAACAAACAAACTTTTAAAGTGGTGCTTTCTGCTTCTGAGAATCAACAAAACGAGAAAATAAAACCCGTTTGGCTGCCAACGGAAATATGCTGGTCCCGGCAGCCTATTCACTATGTCCTGATTTTGTTTCCTCTTGGTTTTGTCCTAAAGTTGCATTGACTGATGTGAAAACATGCAGTGACCACCTGCCCGAGCATTAGGAAATCCGTGTGTCCATAGAGAAGGGTCCTTTGCCTCTGGCAGGTCACTGCTCAAGACGCGGCCTTGTTATATGGGAAGAGGACTACGTCTGGTATAGATCTCTGGGGAAGGGTCTCCACGGCTGCTCTGCACTGACAACAATCAGGAAGTTTGTAAACAGTCTTTCACTTTCAAGTTTCAGATCTGTACAATATATACTTTTTTGCTTTTCCTTTAACACTTGGATTCCCTGACCTCTTTTTGTCTTTTGGCTCTTTCCCTTCTTCCTTCCTCTGCGCGCTCTTGTTTCTCCTTTTCGGGCTTAGTCACACTGTCATAGGATGGCAGGGAGGCTGTAGAAGGGGTCCCCTCTTTCTTCTCCCGGTGTGTGACCCCATTCTCCAGCTTATTGGAGGTTAGCTTTCGGCTGATGAAGCCTCGTCTGGCTAAATGTCCCCGGTAGGCGCGCTGAAGGACCACTGCTGACACATCTTCCTGCTTGCGTCGCAGTGTGGTGGTGATGGGCTCATAAGACATTTTGGAAGGATTGGATGCTACGAACCTCTCTTCCATCTGCTGCCGAAG
The DNA here is from genome assembly GCA_011680675.1 of Gymnobelideus leadbeateri. Classification (NCBI taxonomy): domain Eukaryota; kingdom Metazoa; phylum Chordata; class Mammalia; order Diprotodontia; family Petauridae; genus Gymnobelideus; species Gymnobelideus leadbeateri. The sequence continues at coordinate 498,415 of WOXC01000800.1, forward strand.
GACATCCAGCTCTCCACTGTCCCCAAGGACCCTCTTAGTAAAGGCAAAAAGGATGTCCAGGCAGTGGATGCGATCCCCGCTTACCATTGGCAGATCCATAGCAATGAGCTCAATAGTGTTGGGCTTTGGGACACGAAGCGGGTGCTCTAAAGCATCAGCAAAGTCTGCCAGTTTACAATACTCAATGAATTGCGTGGCATCAGGGTCGAACTTCTCCCAGATCTCATAGAAGGTCTCAAAGTCATCCTCGCTCAGAGGGTCTGCACTCTCCTCTGTGGCTACACTGAAGTTCTCCAAGATAATGGCAATATACATATTGACCACAATTAGGAAGGAGATGATGATGTAGCTGACAAAGAAGAAGATCCCTACTGAGGGGTTCCCACAGTCTCCCTTAAAGCCGCTGCCTGGGTGCTCCTTGTCCAGGCTGCAGTCGGGCGGGCGGTTCAGTATGGGCAGCAGGAGACCATCCCAGCCGGCTGAGGTGGTGATCTGAAACAGGCAGATCATGCTATTGCCAAACGTCTCAAAGTTGAACATGTCATCAATGCCGGCTTCGTGTTTGACATAGGCAAAGTTAGACATTCCAAAGATGGAGAAGATGAACATGACCAAGAAGAGCAAAAGGCCAATATTGAAAAGGGCTGGCAAGGACATCATTAAGGCAAAGAGAAGGGTGCGGATCCCTTTGGCTCCTTTGATAAGGCGCAAGATGCGTCCAATTCGGGCCAATCGGATGACTCGGAATAGAGTTGGGGACACAAAATATTTCTCTATTATATCAGCTAGGAACATTCCTAGGGAAAAAAGGGCAGAAGAAGACAGGTAAGAATATGGACACAATCCATTCCTAATCTCCCTGCCCAGGCTCCTTGAGCCCCAAGAAAGCCATAGCTAATTCATCAGCCCAATTCTGCCTGCTGGTCATAGGTCTCAAAGAAAACGTTCCCCAATTTCTCATAGGTTAAAAATTACAAGGGGCAGCTAGGTGGCGCAGTGACTAGAGCACCAGCCCTGGAGTCAAGAGGACCTAAGTTCAAATCCGGCCTCAAGACACTTAACACAAAACTAGCCATGTGACCTTGAGCAAGTCACTTAACCCCAATTGAGCTCCCCCCCCCCCAAAAAAAAAGGAAACAAAAAGTTTAAAAAAAATTTACGGAACCACTACATTAAATATGCAAAGCACCTTTCTTATAAGGAGTTTGAAACAAATGTCAAATTTACTATCTCCTTCATATTTACAACATCCCTGAGAGACGAGAAAAGGACACACAGGAATGGAATGGCATCCCCGGGGTTATAAGGGCTAGGTCCTACATAAACTAGATTCTTGTAACTAAGGTCTTCAATGTAGTACCACAGTTACAAGTAAAAAAAATGCCAACATTGACAAAAGATACAAGTGCACTGACAAACGTACAGGCCAGGTTTTTTCCCCTTTACATTCAGCCAGGGTAAAACCCTGACTAGAGTTCTACAGTGGTCTACATAACTCAAGGGTGATGGTAGAGACGTTAGAAGGGGTGAGAGAAGAAGCATGAGATGGTGAAAAAGTCAGAACATGAAACTTGCACAGCAAAATCAGTTTCTGAAGATCTTTCTCACTGAAGGTGATAAGATATTTTTTATTTCTCCCAAGGACCAGATAAACAGGAAGAAGCTTTGCCTGGGACATGAGAGGGTATAAATTAGAACAACTCTATCAAGAAACTGAATATTGAAATGTGTTAATGAAGCCAGGTGGGAATTCCCTTCCTGGAGAAGATTAAAGACAAGAGAACCTTTTCTTTGAGGAATCTCTAGAGGAAGGGAGTTGGATTGAGTGACCAATTTCTCCTGACTTTTTCTAGCTTAAGGATTCTGTGAAGTATTCAAGAAAGCTGAATGTGATCTAAGCCCAACAAGGAATAATCTCACTGCCTGCAGCTCAAATCCAAGGTTTCTCCTGAACTCTTTTTACCTTTATATACCCATTACTTCCTAGTGCCTATAGGGTTTACATGGTGTCTGGTTATCAGGAGTCAGTTCAAATTGGATTTTTATTTTTGGGGAAAGAGAGACAAAATTGGAGAAGCAAGCTAACTTTGGGGTTACTGGAGGAGGTGCAATGGTAATAGGAATTTGAAGATCTTCCCTGCCCCTAAAAAGCTTAGGTGAATTTGAGGACCTTTCCTGATTTGAAAATAAACTCTGCCCCCTAACAGGTTGAATGTAGTCACATGGAGCCTGTGATGGAAGGTTTGTATTTCAGGAGGCACAACTTTTGTTGCTTTGTAGTCCAGTGGGTCATGAGGGTTGTGGTGTTTTCTGACCCTGGAGAAGGGTATATATACCCTGATATGAGGTTTTACTTTGGGGCTCACTGGGAAGAACTGTGTGATTTGGCCAGATGAGACTCTGGGCAGCTGCTGAGCCCCCCAGCTTTGAAAACCCAGGTGCTGGTGCTTCTCTCTCTGGTGACTAACTAGGTATGGATGTAATGGTCAGACAGCTAGAAGCTCTCTGTTGGTCTGCTGAATTTTCTCTGTCTGTATTTTTGTCTGCTTGTAACTTCTATTTGTATTCTCTGAAGTTCAGGGTGCTGACTTTTTCCCCTGAAGTAGGTAAATGATATATGTTTGATTGATCAAAGTAAGATTGTTGTCCCTTTTTAAGTTGCTTTCTTTAGGAAAGCAGATCAAAGAACCTGTGCTAGCAGCCATCCTGGGTATGCTAGGGTGCTTGCTGCTGTAGGAGGCAGATGCAGAATTACAGCACCATTGCTGTTCCCAAGACAGCATTACCTGTACTTGTAGCTACCAGGAGAGGATGGGATAAGTAATAATGGTCTTTAGTCCCCAAAGTGGATGGGATGAGGAATGACAGCAAATGGTTCCAACTCACGTCAGCACTTTTTTTTCTCAGCAGGACACCAGGAAACCCCCCCCCCCCCCAATGTCTCCTAGTTTCAGTCTTATTCTGAGAGCCAGGATTCAAGACCAAATCTGAACTGAACCAGGATAGTTTCCCCATCTTGCTCTAGTGAAAACTTCCAGTGGTGAGACAATATACTCAGTCTGCATCCTCCTCTAGCTCCTTATACTTCAGATTTTAGCATAAAGCCACCTACTCCTGGAATTTTTTTTCTATATTTTCCTCACTATTCTTTAAACCCAAAAATCTCTCTTAATACTTCCCTCAGTTTTTTAAACAAATATTTTGATGATGACATCTATTTTTCCTTCCCTATTAGACTGTTATCTTCTTTGAGAGCAAGGTCCAAGCCTAATCTTTTCCTTATACCTAAAGCCTAATACATAGCTCAGCCATCTCACTCATTGATGCTCATGAGTTGATTGTTGACTACAAGTCAACTGAGCTGTCGGGAGAACTAGTCTGCCTCCAAAATGCCAGAAGCCCTCCCCTCTGGATCCCTTTGGCTCACCAACGATGGAGAGGATGACCACCACAAAGTCAAAGATATTCCAGCCAATAGTAAAGTAGTAGTGCCGCAAAGCAAACATCTTGAGCACACACTCGCACGTGAAGAAGATGACAAAGACCAGGTTGATCCAATAGAGTATATTCTCCATCTGCTTGCTCTGGGTGTCTGTCTCCACCATCATCGTCACCATGTTGAGGCAGATGAGCATCATGATCACAATGTCAAAAGCTTGTTGAGTCACAAAATCAAAGACGACACCTTGGATGTTGTTCTGAGGAATAAGTAGAGGGAGGAGAATACGGAAATTCAGAAGGACCTTCTCAAACAAAGGACTAATTTTGACTAATACATGCAGTATTGATCACCCAATAGCCCTTCCCTTTTGTTGCATAGTGGTCAGCTCTGTCATCCTGCTAGAAGCAGTGGTTGCCTTGTCTTACAAAGAGATTTCTAAAATTGGCTGCAAAAACTTCATTTGTACCATCTGACCCCTTCATACTTCCCAATATCCCAAGCAGAACTTTAGAGTTGGAAGGGACCTCAATGGTCATCTAGCCCAGCCCACACCTGAAAAGAATCCCACTACAACATACTCAACAAATTGTCACCTGACCTTTGGTAACTTCTCTCTCTCTCTCTCTCTCTCTCTCTCTCTCTCTCTCTCTCTCTCTCTCTCTCTCTCATCTTTTTGAGGGGGGAAGGCAGTGCAGTTGAGGTTAAGTGACTTGCCCAAGGTCACAGGGCTAGTAAGTGTTAAGTGTCTGAGGCTGGATTTGAACTCAGGTCATCCTGTCTCCAAGGCCAGTGCTCTATGCACTGTATCACCTAGCTGCCCCTCTTTGCTAACTTCTGAGGCAGCCAGTCTGTCTAGCTTGACCCTCTGAGGTGAAACAGCAGAAATCCATTCACTTTTCTACACAACAGCCTACCCAGTTCTTGTAACTGTTCTCATGTGCCCCTTAATGCACCTTCTCTAGGTTACCCCTTATTCATCCTTTCAAAGACCCTCATATAGCATTAGACTTGAGAGTCTTCTTTCCCGTTTTGGTTGTCTGTCCTCCTCTGGCGGCTCTCCAGCTACTCCTTCATCCTCCTTGACCCTGTCTCACAGCACCTGAGTTGGAAGGACCCTCAGACGCCATCCAGTCCAGCTAGTACTAGAACAAAAAGTTCCTTTACAAGAGGCTCAGCAAGTGATCGTCCACCTTCTACCCAAAGACTGTGAGAAAAGGACAACCTGCCACCTCCCAAGAGAGCCCCTTTCACTTTTGGTACAATTGCAATCTTCCTTTCACTGAGTTTTAATTTGATTCTCTAACCTCTCCTCTCTCCTTCTAGGCCTAGTCTGGGTTGAGGAACCTTAAGGATGTGGCCTGAAGGCCACAGGTTCCCCAGCCTCGGCCTAGTCCTTGGGATCCAGCAGAACAAGCCCCATCTCTCTTCTACATGATAGTCCTCCCAGTACTTAAGGTGGTTATCACATCCTTGCTAAGCCTTCTCTTCCCTTCAAAGGTCCTTCCTCAGCACTGTCTTTAGTCCCTTCTCCATGCTGATCACCATCTTCTGGTCATTCTCCATCCTGTTAATGTCTGTTCTAAAACCTGGCCCAAGAACCGCACACTAACTCTGCAGAGGTCATCTCTCATGGAAGAGTGCCGTGGGGCTCTTGCTTCCTGGGTCCTAGATGCTCAGGGCTGTCTTAGTGAGGTCTGAAGCAACATTAGTGATTCGAATTTGCTCCTCCTGCTCTTTATGGCACTCGCTGTAAAGAGCACAAGCATCTGACTGAAGAAAAACATATTCTGGTTCACACTCTAGTATCAACTCAAGACAAGAATTCCCACAAATTTCAAATACAATGTGGGGGAGCAGAAAAGTAGCTAAAATAATATTTTAGAACAATTTGGGGCAATCTGATGATGCCTGTGGACCCCATTTCAGAATCATGTTTTAAAAGCATAAAATATATTAGGATTACAAAAGAAATCAATTATACTGACATTTCATTATTAAGATTTTCTTTGAAAAAACCAAACAAGTTCATGGATCCCAGATTAAGAATTCCTGTTTCAGAAGCTGACTAGAAGAGTAGTTACTGCCATGGTGATTTTAATAAAAAGGAATAAAGAACCTTGGGATTTCTGGGTGATGACCCCTTTTTCCAGATTCTTTTAAAAAAATTTTTTTTAAGTTCTGAGCTCCAGATTACTGGCCTATCTCCTGCTTTGGAAGCAGTTTGGCAATCTACCAATGAAGCAAGTGGGTTGGAGGAAGAGTAACATGCAAAGTCTTGGCTATGGTGCATGTTGTTAGATGCTATTTGCCTAATGATACCACCCAAAAAATCAAGGCACATGAAGAGCTTTCATTTTAACCCATAGGAAACATGAACCAGCAAAGGCCTAAGCTAGCTTCCTGTTCTGCTGTCCTCTCTGCCCTTCCCTAACAGCTGCCCATAGAATCTCTGCTAATTTTGAGAAATTGTCTGAAGAGATCAAAACCTGCTTCATGGGAAAAAGCTGAGAAGACGGTAACTAAAAGAAGATGCATTTTGGATTTATTCTCCCTGCCAGTTCTTGTTCATGTAAACCTTTAGTCTTGACAGGCTCTTTGCCAGTTATTGTTAACACGACAACTCTTTGCTCTTCCATCATATCCCGCCCCCCCCCCCCCCCCACCATGAACGGCCCAGGTTGTCACCCTCCTCACCCACAGATCTTCTGGAAGGCATGTTCAGCGAGGAAGAGAGACCAGGAGAGGAGTCATTTAGCCTTCTCCTTCCTCCCCAGGGCCCAGGATACTTCTTTTCCCACCCTGCACCGCCTCCTCACCCTTAACTCTCAGAATACACTTACGAGGGGCCTGGGGATGGGTTTCTGAGGTTTCTTTGAGCCCAACTTCTTCATGGCATTGTAGTATTTTTTCTGTTCTTCAGTCATAAAGATGTCTTGACCTCCAAAGTAAAGGAAGGAAAGAGAGGCCAAGCCATTACAACTTGTGCTCAAATACTAGTCTTTATTCTTCCACCTTAAACCCCCCCTGTTGTTGTTTTAAGGGACAAGGTGAGAATGAAGTAATCCTGGAGCATCAATACTATTCAGGGAGGGCCTGTGGGATCTGGCTTGGTCTGCCCTTCACTTGAGTTCTCTCAGATCCAACCTAGAGAAAACCCAACCTACTGTGTGCTTACTGAGTTGTTCCAGTCTCTGGGTGGTCAGGGAGAAAGGTCTAATCTTCCCAGACACTGCCAAGACTTCTCTACACTGAGCACCTACTCTCAGGAGGGTAATACCTTTTGAAATAAGCATAAATGTTTTCACAGCCACATAAGTATATCCTGGACATGCCTTGTAAGAGGTACACAGAATAAAGAGCGAAAACAACATAGAAACAAAAGTCATTCTAAAGTTACAAGACTTCCCATGGCCCACTTATTTCAGGTAATATTTAATACCTCAAAAATCTCTTTTGACAAAATAAATTAGAGAATCCCAAGAATTTCTGTAGTTGAAGCTGGCTTATAAAATGAATGAAAGTCTTCTATACCAACCTGAAATCAGTGATCCATAGCTGGCAAGAATAGATCAAATGCTGCAAACTTTATTACAGCAATTTACAGTGCCTGGCACATAGTAGGTGTTTAATAAATGTGCTGATTGACTGATTCCTATTTCCTATTTCTCTCCTATAACTCTTGGTTTTGTTTTTTTGGGGTGGGGTGGGGTGGGGGGGAAGGAAACTAGAACAATTCTCTCTGGTTTTGACTGCCAGATAATAGGATAAGTAATTAAAGTACTCAGGAACTGACAAGAGAAGGGAGGAGAAAAGCAAAACTTGATGATCCTCATGCTGCATAATTAATCCCTGAAACACCAAAAATGAGTGTTAATGACCCTGCCAGTGAATAGGGGGCCATCCCAGGAGACCACCCCTCAAGTCCCAGGCTGGGCTTGGGCTAGATGACCCCTGGTCTCCCTCCCTTCTAGCTTCAGGTTCTAGAATTCTGTGAGTAGGAGAGGGAGCTGCCCTTGCAGGAGGCCCAGCCTTCCACCTGGCACACACAGGATAGCCAGGGGCTGGGAGGATCAGGGCAGGGGCAGGGCTGGGGTTGGGAGGGAAGGGGGGGAAGACCTATCTTTTTCTTTTGTTGATTGAAGTTGTCAATGATGACACCGATGAACAGGTTCAGGGTGAAGAAGGAGCCGAAGATGATGAAGATGACAAAGTAGATGTACATGTAGATGTTGTCTTCATATTTAGGCTGCTGCTCAGGCTGCCACAAGACAAGAGGAAATCATCCCAAAGTCAAGTTCCCCTCAGAACACTGTGTGTGTGTGCGTGCGTGTGTGTGTGCGTGTATGTATATGTGTGTGCGCATGTGTGTATGTGTGTTTGTATGTGTGCGTGTGCGCGCACATGCATATGTACGTGCATGTATACGTGTGCATGTGTACATGTGTGTGATCGTGCATGTATACATGTGTGCATGTATGTATGTGTGCATGCATGTGTGTGCATGTGTATATGTGTGTGCGCATGTGTGTATATGTGTGCGTGTATATATGTGTGTGCGTGTGTGTATGTGTGCATGCATGTGTGTGTATGTGTATGTGTGTGCGTGTGTGTTGGGGGGAGTTATAGCATTTAGATTGTGACATGAGAAGATGCAATACCCCTGCTCTGTGCCTGGTCATCTTTATTGTGGGAGGGGACACTGCACAAGTGAACACAGGTGTTCATTCTCTCTTATTGTTGAACAAGGAAGAAAACCTTATGCTTCTCCTTAGACTAGCTCAGGAGTTCTGGGGATAAAACAGGCCTCTCCTGACCAAGCCTCCCATGGAAAAAGGGGAAATCTAGTGGGAGATACCCTGCTCTTTTGGGAATGGGTTTGTGCATTGGGCCCTGGATACCAGCATCCCCCCTGGGACAAGCAGGAATCAACATCTGGAGCTCTAGGAATAATTAATCTAGTGGTGTTAACCTAGAAGATGATGGACTTTCAAGGGGGGACGCCAGAATCTGTAATAAACATGTCATGAAATAAATGCTCCCAGACGCTAATCCCAAACCTTTTCAGAAACACTTTCTTAGACTAAATTCACCTTTTCTCCCCACTCTTGCTTTCCATCCATTATGATGACTCGCCCTTACCTTTCGGGAATCCACAGCTGCATACATGATGTCCATCCAGCCTTTGAAGGTCGCCTATAAACAAAGACCATCCTTAGATTGTGCAGGCAGCAGCTCGGCCTGCTTCGGGATGGGGAGGAAGGACAAGCAGAAGTGCCATGGTTTAGGTAATTCCCAAAGAGGCTGGAGTCTCAGGGAGCCCTCAGGAGGGAAAAGTCTTGCTCTGTGGGAGCCCAGGTACATTCTGGCTTGGACACAACATTTTCCAACTGTTTGTTAATATGGTTCCCAAAGGGGTTTTGTTCAAGTCACTAACTACTATCAGTCTGGGAAAGAACTACATTGACACTTGGGTGAGGAATAGATGTTTCAGTTGGTCTAAAACCTAGGCAAAAGGAGTATTTTGCTAAAATTAAAAAAAGGAGAGAGAAAACCTACAAAATGGACCTGAGGGTAATGTAACAGTGAAGCAAAAGCAATGGGGTCACATCACTGTCGATGCTTGGGTCCACAGCAGGATAGTACTCCTGAACCCCAGTGGGCACCTAGTCTCTGAATTAAGGGCATTTCAAAAACACTTTGCAATAAACAACAGGGGTGTGAAAAATGCATGATCATATTTTAGCAGCATCTAACTCCTGGCTACCCTCCTACTCCACAAACACACTTCATCTAAGGCAGTGGCCTCAGAAACCTCACTTTAAGCTCCTCCCTTCTTGTCTCTGGTCAAGATCTAACCTAGTTATGAGAAATGGTTAAGAAGTTGGGGGACAGGAAGAAAACCAGGCATGGTAGAAAGAAATTCTATGGAATTTTCTAGAACAGGAAAAAACAACCATATGTATGCACATTTCTAAATATCTATCATATATTAAACACACACACACACACACACACATATACATAATATATATACATTCCCTATCAAATCAATCTTCCTTAGAGTTTCAGTGACCTTTCTCTGGTGCTGAGCATGAAGCTGATTTTGAGTGACAGTTTCAGAAAACTACCATATGCAAGGACACAGACTTTGTAATTTTCCACTCTAGGCATATATCTACACAAATTATGCATGACTTTAATACATGCATACTAGGATCTGTCTCAAACTCCGCTTCCCCTGCTGGATCTGACTTGCTTTTAGCCAGCCCAGAGAGAAAGGGCAGCCTTTCCCTCCCATCTTTAAGCCACCATTTTGTTATTTCTTGGTCCATTTCTTTCTTTTTAGCAGCTGCCAAACAGAATAATGCAGCCGAGCTATAAGAGAGGAATTCCTTTAAATAAGATCTTAAATGTTAGAAGGTTCTTTGGGAATTCACACTATCTGACATTTACATTTGTAATGCACGTCAAGGTTTTCAAAACCCTTTACACACAATTGTCTCACTGGATTCTCTCAACAAACCCATGAGGTAATACTTCATTACCTCTGCTTTACAGAGAAGGAAAGTGAAGGCCAGAGAGGTTATAGAAATTGCTTGTGGTCACACTAGTAAGTATCACAGGCCATGTTTGAACCCAGATCTCTCCTGAGTCTAAGTTTAGAGCTCTTCCCACTAAATCATACTTGCAAAGAGAGAATTAGGGTGATTGCTCTGAGAGGGCTTTAGAAATCATGAAATTAGCTTGGGCCTTTGACCATTTGTGATGAACCCGGTAGGAATACCCTGGTGTTGAGGAATATCAGAACTTACCACCTGGAGAAGAGCCAGATATCCTGCCCCTACATTGTCAAAGTTGATCTTCACATTCTTCCACCGGATCTCAGTGGAGTTACCATCCATGAGGGCTTCACAGTCTGATTTATTGTTGACTTCCTCTATCTCAAAGCGGTACTCTGAAGTTTCGTTGAAGCAATAGTGGTACTTTCCTGCAAACAGGTTCACCCCCATGATGCTAAAAATCAGCCAGAAGATCAGGCACACCAACAAAACATTCATGATGGAGGGGATGGCACCAACCAGGGCATTCACCACCACCTGCATTGGAAAGGGGGAGAGAGCTTAGACATGGAGGGAGGTTCCAAGAGCACATTTCCTTATTTCCAGAAGGGGAATGATATTGTGTGGTTTATGTGGGTCAGGAGACCATGATGTTCTCTTTTGGAATGGTTATACCCTGACAGTTCCACGGGGAGGATTAAACCTATCCAGACCTGTGAACTGTATTTCAGGAGCATTTTAACAAAATGTGCCAGTTTCAATGCAAATTAATTCTCCCACCCAAGTTGTCCTGAGATTTCTTTCCCAGGCAGCAACTTTCTAGATTGACAGACTACTCAGCCTGTTCTCCCCAATCCCATATCCTTTGTAAAATATGGCTAGATCTGGGAAATCCCAGAGCAATGTCAAGCTTCCCACCTGCTTTTAACAGACATTCCCCCACTGTAAAACAAGGTATGATCACTCATGATCAACCAGAGAACTGCCTTTTGAAGATAACAGTGAGTCAGTAAACAATACACAGAGTCTTTTTGTGACTATGCAAGACCAGTTATCTTGTTTCAGGCAACAGCTGAGCATGCATATTTTGCAGGCTCAAGTTAAAAAGCTATATTCCCTCTACCGAACAGTCAAATGGAATTGGAACCATGTGCTTTTTACATAGGCTCTTTCTCCTTCATGGTTTCTGACTTTATATTCTGCTGAGTTTCTGAGAGCTGCTTCTCACACAATGAGCCAGCCTTTGGTTCACTGGATAGTCTACACCCTACCCTGTCTGATGCTGATGTCCCTTTGCTGGGTCCAAGTCTGACTTGCTTCTTCAATCTCATTTTTAAATGCCATAAAAACCCTTCAGGGAGTCTCTGATGGCTAACCAGAGAAAAAAAGGGCATTTGTTGGTGACCAGTGATTGTAAGCCCCAAAATCAGAAACAAGGAAATAATCATTACTTTTCAGTTCCTAGGTCCTTTATTTTTGCTCACAATGTAGGTAATGTACTTCAAAACTTCTAACGTAGCTGGCTATTATTTCCATTTCTTATGCTACTTTTCAGTAGAGGAATTCAAAGCACTTTAAAAAACAATCGTATAATAAGAAAAAATACTATGCTGGTCCACAGGGACATCTAAACTCTAGTCCCTACCCAGTGTCTTATTCAAGAAGATCTGAGTTCAAATCTGGCCTCAGACACTTACAAGCTGTGTGACCCTGAGCAAGTCACACCATCTGTTTGTTTCAACTCCCTCATCTATAAAATGGGGATAATAGCATTTACCTCCCAGGACTGTCATGAGGATCAAGTGAAATGACAATTGTAAAGTGCTCACTTAGCACAGTTCTTGGCACATAGTACAGAGCTATAGACATGTCAGCTATCACCACGATCATTATCAAACTTCTTTTCCTAGTTCCCCCTTAGAGGAAATATAACCAGTTGCTCATAGCACAGATAAACCACGTGTGATCTGCTTTCAGTCAACAAACCTAAGAGGAAAGTCAGTGACCCAGCTCTTGTCTTGGACTGGGCAGGGCTTCCTTTTTTTTTTTTTTCTTATCTCACAGACTTTCTGTGCAGACAGCCCTATCACTGTGCAGAATATGGAGCTGAGAAAGATCATCTGTTCTTTCCAAGAAAGAAGGAATATCTTCCTTCTATCACGACCTATGGGCTTGATCTTCATATTAAAACATGGGTTGTGGATATCTTCAGCTTATGTTCTCTGAATTGTTTGGGAGGTGAATATCTCTTAACTTCGTGATCAAAAGAATCTCTCCAAGATCCACTAGTTTAGTCATTTGAATCGAATTGATATAAAATTGTCAAATTAGTCTAGGCAGAGAAAACCTAGATAATGAAAGTCCACAGACAGGGCACAAATTTCATTTTAACCATTAGCTTCAATTTTTCCCCTCACTCAATTTTCTTCTTTTCTTTTTTTAAACAAAAACAGCTAATCAATTATAAAATAGGCTTGATTTCAGTTTCACCTCCTCCTGTTGCCCTTGTTCACCCTTTGGCAGGGGAATGACCATGAAGGAAATGAGCAAAGGGAAGAAACAACAAAAAAAGTGGGTTGCTGGGGGGCTGGATACTTCCCAAATGAACTAACCCCTAAACCGCAATGAGACTTAAGTTGCATAAAGATTCCAAAAATTCACTTTGGGGCCCAATTCAGGACCTTGTAATTGACTTACGAGAACATAGCACTCTGAGATGGAGAATGTTAAAAGTTTGTACAAAGTCCACCTAAGCAAAAGGCTACAAATGTCAAACTCATTGCTTTCTTAACTCATTTAGGAGACTACTAACCAGGAAGACTCCTCTGATTTTCCTTTAACCCAGTCTAATTTATACAAGTGTATAGAGGCAAGCATTCTATAACTGTCTATGTGCCACAGCTGAACATGCCCAAAGAATGGAAGAACTTTTGACTAATTCATTAACTGATCTTTCAGTCATGCTTATATTCTTTTTTTTTTTTTAAAGCAATTGGGGTTAAGTAACTTGCTCAAGGTTACGGCTAGTCATTATTTATGCGTGGGTGCTCATTTTCTGAGGCCGGATCTGATCTCGGGTCATCCCAACTCCGAGGCCGGCACTCTTACTCACTGCGCCACCTAGCCGCCCCTTTAGGGCAATTGGGGTTAAGTAACTTGCCCAAGGTTACACGGCTAGGTTTTTTTTTTTGTGGATTAAGTTGTCGAGGCTGGCTCCGAACTCAGGTCCTTCTGACTCCAAGGCTGGTGCTCTATTCACTGCGCCACCTAGCCGCCCCTCATGCTTATATTCTAATGTCTAATTATTATTATTTTTTTTTTTGTCTGCATAGGACTCTGAGCTGGAAGAGTAAATTTTTTTTTTTGGAGGGGGAAGGCAAGGCATTTGGGTTTAAATGACTTACTTGCCCAAGGTCACACAACTAGTTAAGTATCAAGTATCTGAGGCCGGATTTGAACTCAGGTCCTCCTGACTCCAAGGCTGGTGCTCTATTCACTGCACCACCCAGTTGCTCCTGGAAGAGACTTTTGAAGTCATCTTATCTAATACTCTCATTTTAGAGATGAGGAAATGAGGTCAGAGAGAAGTGACTTGCCCGAATTTATACAGGGAGTGATGCTGGGACTCAAATCTAGGCCCTATGACTCCAAATCCAGGGCTCTTTCCATTACACCAAGCTGTTTCTTATAGTCTTTTTTCCTTTGGTCGGAGGCATGAAAGATAGGGTAGACCTGAATGAAATTCAAATGTGAACATACTATGTAAACAGACTCATTTATTGGCACCTGAACTTATCAGCACACTCCTTTACTGGCAATAAGGAAGCCATTTTATTTTCAAATTAGTCTTATGAATAGAAGAACAAACACAAAAAGAATTCATGAAGTTGTTAGTTGTTGTTCTCTATTCTGGAGTTAGCTGACAAGCTATGATACATAGAGAGATAGTTTTTCTATTGTCTGTCTCACTGTATTGCACTAATATGTTAGCTCTTAAAGGACAGGGAACCATGTTGGTTTCTTATTCCAATTTCCTAGTCCCCAGGATTTAGTACATCGTGGGGACATAGCAAATGTGAATTCATACTTTCTTGCTGTAATCAATGAATTAGGCACTAACATATTTGAACTTTTATTCCCTAAAACTTCCTGTGTGGCCATCCAGCCATTGATTCAATCAAAGTACTCTGCCTTTACATAGACTTATCTAGATGTGGTTGTATTATCAGTGATGATTAACCAAAGTCAGGTTATACCAAACTACAGTATTCTTATCTAGCTGATGACACCACAATGAAATATGTACAGATTATATTTGAGTGATAATGAGATTAAATCCCAATATAGGTCATTGTTCTAAAAACCTTCCCTGTAATCTCTCTGTGGTACTTAGCCCATTGTGAATGCTCAATAAATACATAAAATCTGTCAATTTTTAACATCTGGCAGAGGGAACATGGCTTTCCAGTGCAGATTGTGCATTGACAACTGACAAAAATGCATGCATGTATCATGGCATTACTATTTTATGTCCTCAACAATTTAGTAGCACATCAAAATCTTTAGAATGCAGACTAGTATGAAGGAGAGAAAAGCAAAGAACTATACTGTGGGCTTCCTTTGCCAATAGCACAAGCATTTCACATTTCTGGACTTTGGCTTGAGGAAGGAGAAAGAGAGAGAGAGAAAGAGAGACTGAAGCCAGTTTCCACCAGATGGGCTTGGGAACATCTATCTCCTCTCAAAAATGAAAACGAAGCACAGCTGTTTTCTGAGGGTCAGAGCCCTGATTTAGAGTAGCACAGTGACAGTGGAGCCCATTGGCGGTGAGTGTGTTCAGGTGATGAAGATGTTTAAAGATTGGGGGGGGGTTATTTTAAAATTCTGCCTTAAAAGGGAAAGCAAAGGTAAAAACAAAGAACCCCCCAAACCAATTCTTGAACACATTTGATTTTGGAAGTTCCAGTTATTACAGGGGAACCCTGATGCCTGGCTGAGAGCCTCCTGGCTGCATTCAATCTTGGCCCGAGTAGGCTGCTTTCTAGGGACCTGCCAGGGGACTGACTTCACAATGAGCTCAAGTCCTCCCCATCCTCCCTCCTTCCACAACCACTCTGCTTTGTTCTCCAACCAGTATCACTATTTGCTGCATTCTCCTGATGGTTGTGTAGTAGGAATAGAGGTTACTACGAGACACAAACCCAGATGTTGTAGAGGATGCATTAACAGAACAGTTTCCTACACTAGACATTTCCCATTTAAAAGTCCAGCTTTGGTAGAGTACACAGCCTTGCTTCCATCATCTCTGGAGACAATCTGAGCAGGCAGTCTCACTGCCCTTACATTCATGTGAATAGCACCAGTAAGAAGCTTTCTCTAATTCTGACAGTCCATTCTGAGCCCTCTAGCTCATAGATTTTGCCTGGAAGCTAGCTGGAAGGAAATGCTTGTTTGGGGATGGGAACTGGAGCCGGCTGGAGAGGAGGGAAGAGAGGAGTGAGGAGGCAAAAGATGGGGGTAGGGCCAATAAAAGAGCCCATTCTACATTCAGATAACTTCTGAATGAGCCAGCTGTTATTGGCCAGAGAGCCAGAGAAGACTTTTCTACAAGAACTTGAAAAGCCTCTAGGCAATGGGATGTGAGAGAACTAAGGTCTATTATGCACCTTTCTTAGCTTTTCAGCGTGTACTACAAACCTAATTCAGGACAGTAGTTATCAGTCTACCTGAGTCTATGGCATTGTGAGCCAACTGAGCAAACATGTGCAGGATTTCAGGACCTTTAAAGGCTTATATAGCCCAAATATCACATTGCTAATGTGGTCTTTGTACTGCACTGACATCTCTAGAATAAGCTGGAGGATCATTAACCCCCTTTTCTATGACTCTGAGCCAAGCTGAGAAGAGGGATCTGGATGCTCAGCCTCTTGCCCTATTCACTCACTATACAATATTCCCTCTCCTTATCGAGGCTTGGTTCTGAATCATAACACTGAAACGGAGACACACATTCTGAAAACTCTCTTATCTATAGGAGGAAGACATGGAATTTCAAGTTGATCAATTCAGACATTCAGGAGTGGAATCTATTCCAATAAGCTGGTGGAAAACTAAGCTTCCAGAACCTTCCATAGATTCATGGCAGATGACAAGGTAACTCACACTTAGGAGACCCAACTGTGACTGTGCTACAATAGGGAAATGAGGTTGTTGCAAATGGTACTTGTTAGGATAAACACAATAAACTCTACAAAGACACAGTGAAACCTTAAGCTTCCTGTTCTTCTATAGGTAGGTCCATGGCATACTAGACAGTGATTTCAGGACAGGAAGCAAATTCAGAAACCCTGTGCTGGCAGATGGTCTCCCAAGATTGCTTGCTTCATGTAACTATTATAACTGTTTAATTTTCATTTTTGAATTTCAGAAGGCAAATCCAACCCAAATGATCTTTTTGAGAAATTCTGAACATTCTCTATATATCCTCTGGTTTGCTCTCCTGCATGCATTTGATATCTAAATGGAAACATGAGTATTTTGTGGCCTCACAAAGAGTAACAGACCTCTCTGATATTTGCTGGGCAATAGCTACCACCCAAAAATCAGTTGTCTGTTTTGGTTTTTAAAAAATCAAATGAACTTTTTTTGAGGGGACAACGATTTATTTCAATAACAACAACAAAAACCCCCAACCAGAAAGAGGCATCCCAATAGAAGGAGCCTTGTTTTTCGGTCGGCAAGGTGACTACACCTTGCATTGTTTGAATTGGAAAGTGGAGTCCCCAAAAGCAAGAGGAAGGAGGTGGCTGAGAAATTTCTGGAGGACTTGCTAACATCCAAGACTTTTGCATAGTGTTTTGTTGCTAATTTGACAGTGATAGGACAAGGGTCCATACAGCATGGGAAGAGTGAGGAGGGGGTGAAGAGGAAAGCTTTGCTATCAGACAAAGGCTGCCAGTCCTCATCTGGACTGGGCTGAGAACAACAAGGTGCAATAAGAGGAATTAAATTGGGGAAGGGGGGGGAGGGAACCATCCATCTCTTCTCCCAGGCAGGCCGAATTCCACCCAGTCCCCAATTCCACTCCTGTTATTGTGGTCCTAGGCCCCCAGGAACCCCCTCACATTTGGCCACTGACCCTCCCCAAGGGTTTCCCTACACAGCTCTCTCCCTGAGCGAAGCCTAGACTTTTCAATGAGTCTTTGGGTTAGAATTCCCCTTCTTTGCACCTGGTGATTCTCCCTATTGAGTCAACAGCCCGGAAAGCCGTCTCAAGAGCTAAAGGAAAGCCAGGCCAAATGAGAACAGCCAATGTTAACATGTTTTGTGAATGGCATGTTGTTGTTGGGGGAGGGGAGGGGCAATACTCATGTGATGAGGCGGCTTAATGCAACTTCCCTTTTTAAGGGGAGGATGCAAGGGAGAAGTAAGAGTGGAGGGCCAAGTCAGCAGCTGCATCCCAAGTTTGTTTTTAAATGATCTTCCCACCAGTGTGATCAGTTCTAGCATGCTTAAACCGTTTCCATCGGCATGCAGAAGGATCAGCTGCTCTCAGTATCTTACCCTCATCCCTTCAAAACGTGATAAGGCTCTTAAGGGTCTCAAAGCTCTTAGGGTCCTAAGGGACTTTATGGCACCTAGTTCCGAGTAGCCCAGGGCATTAGCTATAAGGCTGACTAAAGAGACCTACACAGAAACAGAAGAGAAAAAAAAGGGAAAAAAAGAAAGAAAGCAGAGGTTCCAGAAGGTTAGAATAAAGCCCCTAGCACTGATAACACAGACTGGGCCCCCCCGGGTACAGGAAGGTGGGTGGCACCAGCTGCCTACTTCAACTTGACTCAAACGACCTGGAAGGAAAGGTGGTTGAGAGAGGCAGAAGTAAAAAACACACAGAGGGAAGAGAAAAGTGAGAGAAGGCAGCACAGATGGGTCAGAAAGGAAAAAAAGAGGGCTGGAGGGGGAGGGCAAGAGGGAGGAAATTCCATTGGAAAGAGAAGAGCCTGAAGAGATGACAAGAACCTTACCCTCGCCCTTTATAGTCTCTGCAGGTCCCAGAAGTTCCCATTAAATTAAGCCAGACAAATTTAAAGGTACCTATGAGAAAGAATACAGATAAATACACACACTGCACCAGCTGTCCCCGAGTCAGTTTATTCACCACTGGTTTTCCAATAGGGGTAATTTCTCCTAATCCTGGTGGTGGGGTGACCATGGTAACAGTTGACAAAACACCATTTATTTAAGAGTTTGATGAGTTAATAAACAAATGAATAAAATATATCAGATAAGCAATACATCAGACCTAAAAACTCCCAATAGCAAAGGACCAGAAAGATGAGCCATCACTGAGGAGGGGCCTGGCTTACTTACAGAAACCTTGCCCATCCTTGCTTCTTCCCCAGCCACCATCAACTCTCTGTTTTGTTTTTTTGCCTTTTTTTTTTTTTGAGGGCAATTGGGGTTAAGTGACTCGCCCAAGGTCACACAACTAGTTAAGTGTTAAGTGTCTAAGGCTGGATTTGAACTCAGGTCCTCCTGACTCCAGGGCTGGTGCTCTATTCACTGCACCATCTAGCCACCCTACCATCAACTCTTAATCATCCAAGATGCAGAGTTAAATTGGATAACTGAATCTATAGATTCACCCCTGAGTAGCTAGTCAAGAGCTTTACTCCATGCTTAAGATTCTGAACCAGTGCCACAGGATTTTCAGGTCTATGTTCTGTCAGAATCACTGAATTCTAAAATGGGGAGAGAATTTGGCGGTCATTTAATCCGCTCTGTTAACTTTTACATAAGGAAACTGATGTCCAGAGAAAGGGCTTGTCCAAGGTCTCCAAGTCAGTCAGTCATGGACCTAGGACTAGAACCCAGTTTCCAGGAACTCCCAAACCAACACCCTTCCCATTAAAAGTTATTTCAGGTGCTAATGAACAGTGAAATGGCCAGAAGGCAGGCAACAGGAGAAACAAGAGGTAATTAAAGTGTCTGAACAATCTAGAGCTGACTAGACCTGGAGAAGGAACAAAAAGTGAGGGAGCTAGACCACCCTAGACCATAGTGCCCGAGGACTTCCAGGTTAAACTCTCTCCCGCTGGGTCACACTTACCTTGATCTACACAAGTGCCTGTACCAGGTACTGTGGCACAAGGGCCTCTAACCACACATAAGTATGCTACAGAGTGACATAGGCAGCTCCTAAAGGATTTTGTCTAGGGACTGACTTTTGTTCATCTAGCTGGGAAACTGAATTATAACTGCCAGGGTTCTCACTGTTATTTCCTAATTTGGCTCTAAAAAAAAAATCCCAGTTTATACAATACAGGGCCACCTTTAATTTGTGGTGGGGTTTTTTATTTTTTATTTTTTTTTTTGGATAGGGTGACATTAAGTTAGAGTTGGAAAAATACAAAGTCTTTTTATTTGCTGCCTTTCCCATATTCTATGTTAGCATTTAAATATGTAATTCCTGTGCCTCTGAATTGAATCTTTTTTTTTTTTTAAAGAAGGAATACTCAAGAGTAGAGGACTCACATGGGTGGGCCTGGGAGTAGGGGGAAATTAAGGCCCAAGGATTTACCTTTTTTTTTCAAAGTTATGGAGCCTTTAGTGGACCAGATTTCTTAAGCCCAGAATGTCTCAAGCTCCAGAATGATAACCAATAGGTTTTCTGAAAGTTAAAAGCCACTTTGCAGGGCTGATCAAAGGATGCATGTAGAGAATCTACCTGCTGTACCACCCGGGGACAGAATCTTAGCAAGTCTGCTAAGTCAAGCTCCTAGGAGTTTCATTTAAAAAGAAGTTAGGGCTTTAGAGGTTGCCCAAATATTATTGAAAACACCAACACCAATTTACAAAGGTCATGACAGATATAGCCAGCACAAGATTTAGTGGTGCAGATTTCAATCTTGCCCAAGATAAATATAGAGGAAAACAGGGAAAGCAGCAGCAACAACTACTCCTTTGTTCTCTTCCTCATCACCATCACAAGGGGCAGTGCCTACTAGCCCCTTCATGCTGCCTACCCTAGGGTTTCCATATGAAGATAATACTAGCCCATGTACTGGATTTTGAGAGAGACATTAATGTATGCATTTCATGAAATTATCTTGTCCCTACCAAGGTGCCTGATCAAAGTGGACCCATAGTTGTCCTGTTTAACCAGATCCTTATAAAAAGTCTACCAACCCCCTCCTTAGTTTCTTTCCAAACAAGGCACATAGAACCCAGCTCATCAGGGTGGGTGGTTAAACCTAAGACAAACAGGTTCATCTAAAGTGGGGGAAGGGATTGGGGAAGCACAGAGACCAATTCAGAAGCTGCTGTAGATGACCTGTGTCTGGTTGCTGCTGATAGATCTGGCTGCTCAACTGGTCAGTCCTGTAGAGATTTATCAGGATAGACGGTGGTGAGCAAAGACAGAGCTGCCTGGGTCATCACACAATAAATAGAGAGACTCACTTAGAATCCTTCAAGTCTCCATTTGGAGGTCTCTGGTGGAAATATGCAGAACACCACTGGCATAAGGCTGGCTGGCGTAAGGAACTAGGAGGAGGCTCAAACCTAAAATGAAAGATCAGGGAACAACACGTGGGGAGTCTGGGGGATGGTGAAGGGCTGGAAAGATGAGGGGGATGCCAAGAGATTTCCACAGTGATGTGAACATTGTTGAATGGAGAATGTTTCCATGGTTACCAATTCCAGGAGATAGTTGGTACAATTTGAAGATCTCCAGCCCCGAACATGGCACACTGGCTTATTCCAGGGTTTAAGGGAACATTGATTGTTCTCTGTGAAGAAAGGGAACATAACCCCACCCTCACTCTCCCCACCGCAGTGTCTCCAACGTAGATGAGGATCTAAGCACAAGAGATTCCATACTCATGTCCTTGAGATTCAACTGTTGTGTAGAGGGGAAAAAATAACCTTGGGAGTGACCTGGCTTTCCTCACGATACTAAAAGGGAAAGTGGGTAAAATGAGATGTGTGGCATTCATAATACATCAGCCTGGAGGTTCTGTCAGGGAAAAAGGAAATCTGTTAGACAGAATGAATATGGGGGAGGGAGGAACAGATTTAGACACAAAAACATCCTGGTTAAGAAGCCGCAGGTAGAGGGAATGGCTTAGTGACAGTCCATACGTAGCTAGGGGAGCCTTTGAGAGACTCGTCAGGACGTGAAGTTTTTACTTGTTGTTTTTTGCAGAAAAGTGCCAAGGAAGTTTCAGCTCTCTACCCAGATGGGCAGTCAGCACCTACTGGGATGGGGACAGCGCCGGTCCTCCCTGCCAGTTCCAACATGAAGGTGGCAGCTAAGTGCCTCTGTGTCCCTCCCCTTCTCACACTCTTGGCATGGTCCAGCCAGCCTGGCCTTCTGGCTGCCCACACCCACAACAAGCCATTTGCCATCACAGAGCTGTCCCCAGTATTTGGGAAGCATATCCCTTGCACCTGTGCCTTGTCCAATTCCTTCAAGCTCAGATGCAGTTGCTCCATATTCCCCAGCCCCTGCTGCCACTTTTCATTTTGTATTTATTTGGGATATGTACATAAATATGTACTGTCTCCCCAGATAGAATGAAATCTCCTCGTAGGCAGGACCGTTTTTGCCTGTGTATTCCCAGGGCCCAGCACAGTGCCTGTGTATAGTTAATACTTGCTGAGGGATGGATAGGGAATGCTGCCTGACAGTCAGTAATAAGGTAGAGAATTCTGCTCCCTGGAGCTTCTGCTGGGTTCTGTCCTAGGATGATACAATGACAAGCCAACATCCCAAAGAAGTCTTCAAACACTGTCTGTCGGCTCTAAGTTTGTAATCTTTGTGTCATTCACAGAACCTTGCACAAAGTAGGTATTTAACCAATATTTGTCAAGTGAATGAATGAATAATGAGATGGGGGACAGAAAAGTATCTAATAGGTAGCTGTGATACCTAATGGACACCACTGGCCTTTAAAACACATGCCTCTGAACTGCAGAGCTGTTTACCTCAAAATGGCCTGGAAAAGTGAATTTAGTACAGGATGAAACTGGGGAAAGAATTTACTTTAACCTATAATTTCCTGGATCTCTTAAATCTAGAAAAAATTCTAAGATTTATTTGGGAATTCCTATTGGCTCTAGACAGCTAAGGAGTCAAAACATGAACTGGGCCTCCATGGTCCTTTCTTAGGATAAATCAGAATAAAGTAAAGAGATGGACCAGCACTCCCTAGAAACGCCCAAAGTCACTTGGAACAAGGGCAGATCTGGGCTCAGAGCAGATCACCTAAGCTCTTTTGCAGTTCAACATCAGCTTCAAAGGAGCTCCAAGAGATCTGGGCTACAGAGTAGTCCATTCTCTGATACATCAGCCAGTGTGAGAGCACCAATGAAATCTCTTTGGCTATCTTCTCACTCTGATGTGCCTTTTCCCCAGAAAACCATGACACTTAACACGAAGCCCAGTTCTAGCAAGAAGCCCAATGTCCCTGATGTTAGACCTTCAGCATTAGGTGCTGAAATGGAACAGAACCAGCATTTTGGGAAGGAGGGCCTGGCACCAAGCACAAAGAAGCTGTGGAGGTAGAGGAAAAAACATTTCTAGCTCCTGTCTCTGGGCTTGTTTCCTAAGACAGGCATTTGTATGGGCTTCTGTCTAGATCTAAATGGGTTCCTCAGCGTCTCTCTCATTGCAGAGTTAACTGTATCAACCCAATGTCTATACAGCATAGCTTCATTGGCACTTTTTTGTACTCAGCAAGGAAATGAATTCTCTGCAGATCCTGGCCCTGTGCCCTGAGCCATCTCCATTCACCCTTGCCTTAAGAGGCTGCTTCAGCTGGAAGAAGAGGGCTTCAGTTATTATTCAGGAAAAAAAAAATACTTTCCCTGTTAATAAAGCCAACAAGGGATAAGTAACAGGGAGCTAAGGAAGAGTCACAGGCAATGCAACCTTCAACTGGAAAGAAAACATTCAGAAAAATAACATTCAAGGTAATGCTTACTGTCACCCCAAAGTGGTCTCCAAGCATGGGGGGGTGGGAAGTGCATAATAAAAAGCCTTCTAATGTTTGGCCCTTAATGTGGAAGGAGGTAGTAATAGGCAGGAGATAGATTCCTCCAATATGACTTTCTTAAAACATCAGCAACTAGGCCAGGCCCTGTTTCCATGGCATACGTCATTTATAAAACCCGAGTATTGGGAAACGGATTCTTCATCAACCATTGATTTCCCAAACTCTCGGAAAATGAATAGGTCAACTTTGCTTTCTTGTTAAAAGTCTTATCCTTTCTCTATATGTATAGTATTAATCAGAGCAGCCTGGTGCAGAGAATCAAATTAAATGGATAATGCACCTAGGTCTATATAGGGGCCTGGCCAGGAGAAGAACTCTTAAGAGTTCACTTCTCCACTGCCTTCTTCCCTATTCAGAGTTTGCTTTTTTTTTTTTCTTCCTCCCAATAACAGAGAAAGAGAGAGAGGGAAATTTCATGCCGAGCTGGAGTCCAAGGATGGTTCTCATCCTGTTTGCCACTATGTTCACCATTGAGTTGCTTTCTAGCCATGGCATTCTAAGACCAACAGTGGCAATTCCCAGTCTCAAACTGCTGCTTCACAGACCCTTTCAATGCCAGACATATTGGAGCTAAGGGTTAGGTGACTTGTGCCCAAAACATTTTCAGTTTTATGAAGTTCACAACTACTCCAACCCACCATTTTGGAGACTTTGGTCCCTTGAAAGTCCAACCCCCTCCATCCACCCCTTACATTGAGCCTCCACTCCCTAGCCTGGCCCTAGCAGACCCTCCCAAGAAGAGTTAGGATGGCCCAGTTTCCCTGCTTTTAATTCCTTGCTAGAAGGGGTGGGGAGTAGTAAGTGAGACACGTACAGCCACAATGAGGAAGTCCAGCCAGCACCAGGCGTTGGTGAAGAACTTGACAAAGCCATAGGCTGTCCACTTGAGCAACATCTCCAGGATGAAGATGTAGGTGAAGACCTTGTCCGCATATTCCAAGATGGTGCGGATGGTTTTCCTCTGCTCAATGTAGATGTCCTCGAAGGCCTGTAAGAGAAATAGCAGCCACTTATGGCTCTGGGGTCACCAAACAAGCAGCCCCAGCATCAGTCATCCTGCTTAACTGTACTTGGCCATAGCACCTTCTCTCTTTTTTCTCTCCTGCCTCTGCTATGGGCCTTCTTTATATGAAAAACAATCTTAGCCTCCAGACACTACAACCATTATGGATGGCATTCAGTGGCTGATAGTATCTTAAAGGATAGGGAATCCTAGCACTTACTTCTGACTCTCGTGTTTCCTGGAAATGAAGGAAGGAGGGCTGGGAACTCCCATCTTGGCTCCTAGAGCTTCAGCTCATGCCATCAAAGAAGGCCAGACTCACTCCCCAGGTATAATGGGGACTAATTCAAGCAAGTTCCCAATACTTAAGAGAGGCTGGGGGGAGAGATAGAAATAAACCCACTCCCCCAAAGTAGAAAGTCCCTGTTCTGCTCCTGTATCTTATTTAGTGAAATACTCTATAGCTCTAGGGAATCAAAGAATCTTAGAGTTAGAAAGGGCCTTAGAGACACTCCGATCCAACCTGTACTGACCAAGAATTGATCCTCCCACACACCTCACCAATGTGTACTTAATCTCCGCCTGAAGACCTTTAGTATCTTCAACACTCCAACCTCCTGAAGCAGCCAATGCCACTTTCACATAGTACTTATGGGTAGGAAGGCTTTCTTCCTGTGAATTCTAAAGATGTGTCTTGCACCTTCTAGCCACTGATCTTGAAGAAAGCAGTACAATTCTAATTTTCTTTTCTAAATGACAACCATCTAGAACTTGAAGGCAATTATCACGTTTTCCCAAAGTCTTCTCTTCCTAGGCTAAACAGCTCCACTTCCCCTCAACCAGTCCTATTGTGGTCTGGTCTTTCATCTTGATTGCCTTCCAGCCAACAACATCCTCTTTTTTATTTTTAAGATCTTGTTTTTATTTATTTTGTTAAATATTTCCCAATTCCATGTAAAGAAAATGAATAATCACTTTAAAAGTTTTTGAATTCCAAATTCACTCCCTTCCTCCTGCCCCTCTTCTACCCTTTGAGAAGGCAGACAGTATGATACTGGTTATATATAATGACGTCCTTTTTAAAGGAAAACTCTAGACTGCAGATCTGGCCTGGCCAGGGCAGAATGCAGCAGGGCCAGCAGCTCCCTAGTCCTGGACATCACGTCACCTCAATGCAACCTAGGACTGCATCAGCCTTCTAGGCTGCCTGGTCACACTGTTGTTGGCTTACAGTAAACTTCTGACTCCATTCCCAAGATTCATCCTCACTGAAAGGATGGTCACCCCTTTGATCTCCCCATCAGCCACAACTGTTCCACTTTATGATAAAGAACTAGAAATTCCTTTACCCAGTTATAACCTCCTATCACTTCCATCTCTCCCTCTATTTTATTCCTCCTAAACCTTGTATCTAATTGGTGTCACACACACACACACACACACACACACACACACACACACACACACCAATCTGATTACTACTGCTTGTCAGCCTCCTTTGTTAAATCATCATTTATAACATGGCCCCTAATTGTGGGTATACCCCAAGGCTCTGTCTTGAGCCCTATTCTCTCCTCTCCCTACTACTCTATCTCTCTTTCAGAGACCTCATCAGCTCCCATGGGTTTAATTAGAAACTTTATGTTGTACCAGCACTATGCTAAGATTATCTCATTTGATCCTCACAATTCTGGGAGGTAAATGCAGCTGAAGTCACTGAGGCAAACAGAGGTTAAGTGATTTGCCCAGAACCACCCAGCTGGGAAGTATCTGAGACCAGGTTTGACTCTTCCTGACCCAGGCCCAGTGATCCATCCACGATGCCACTCCTGTCTCTGATGACATGGTCCTGGTCTTTCCTCCCGCTCCAATTCTGTATCACCAGTCATTTCCATAGTTTCCCTCATGATAAAATAATCTACTTAAGGACAGAAGATGTTTTGCTTTTGTCTTTGCATGTACATCTTTTAGCACAGTGTACAGCATGCAGAAGTTGCTTGTCGACTAATTGATTTGTCCTTCCCATGCCTGATCATCCTTTCGAACCCCTGTAATCTCACGAGCCATCGGCCCTACGCAGGCTTCACTCTTCTCTCTTCCTATATTCCAGCTTGACCGTAGCCAATCCACAACCCCACACTGGCCTCTACATTCAAATCTTTTGCTCCCTTTTTAGACAGCTGGTGGCTCAGCAGAAATAGCGCTGGGCCTGGTGTCAGGAAGACCTGAATTTAAGTTGGGCCTCAGACACTTACTAGACGTGTGATTATGGGCAAGTCACCAAAAAAATATCTCTCCCTGCCTTAGTTTCCTTAACTGTAGCCTGGGGATAATAGTAGCACCTACTTCCCAGGGCTGTTGTGTGGATCTACTGCAGCAGCCTTTGTAAAGCTCTTATCACAGTGCCTGGCACACAGCAGATGCTTCCCTTTCCCCTCCCCATTCTGCTGCTGCTCGAGCCTTGCCAAGCCCCAACCCTGGGACACACCCACCACCTGCCTCCTGGGCTCCTCCTCACTTGCTGCAGGATGGAAGCAGAAGACATCATTCACCTGGGATGAATGGGCCCACTACAAACGTACATCATCTAATCTCAACTGGGCCCTCACTCCAGCAAAGCAATCTCTTATTCCCTGCCTGGTAGAGTCTCTCCCCCACTCCCCACAGAGGCTGGACAAACCTTTTTTTCCCTCACATATATCAAACTCCCTTCTTCCTTGATCTGCCCAGCTGAGAACTATCCCTCACACTTTACTGAGAACATAAATGCCACAAGCTCCCCCTGCTCCCCTTCTGTATGTCTCAGGGATCCATATCACGTCCTATCCTTTCCTCTTTCATTCCAGCCTCAGATGATCTGGCCCTCCTCCTCATCAAGGCCAAGTGCTCTACATGGACCCCTGATCACACCCCTTTCAATCCCCTTCCCCTGGCCAGCAGACTACTTCTTTGGTTACTGCCCTTCTTTCTTTAATCTTCAGTTTCTTCTTATCTTCTGGTTCCTTTCCTGTTGTTTACAAAAATGCTCAAATATCCCCCAGGCCTAATAAACCCTCAGCAGACACGACACTTCTGGAACTATCATCCTATGCCATGCCACCCCTTCTAAGCCAAACTCCTAGAAAAGGCTACTGACAGTGCCTCTACTTCCTCTTCTCTTTCACTCCTCCATCTTGTACTCTGTCTTCTGACACTCCTGCCCACCTCTTCCTCCTGGATGCCCTCTTTCTGGATTTTTTTGCATCGGCTTTCTCATGGTTCTGCTACCTGTCTGGCTGCTTCTTCTAAGTCTCCTTTGCTAGATCGTCATTCACAACATGCCCTGTATCTGTGTCTATCCCCCAAGGCTCTACCCTGGATGCTCTTCCATTTTTTCTCTACAACACTCTTGGTGAGCTCACTTCCCAGGGGGTTTAATTAATAGCTCTATGTAGGTGATTCCTAGACCTAGATGTTCAGCCCTCTTCTTGTTCCTGAGATCTAATCCCATTTCACCAATTTCCTATCTGACATTTCCAACTTGATGTTTCACAGGCATCTCAATGTGTCCAAAACAGAACTCATATCTTTCCCTTCAACCACATCCCTCTGCCGAATCTCCCTATTTCTACAAGGGGCACCATTAATCACACAGGTTAACAACTTCAGTGGCTCAGATCCCCTCAGTTTTCCAATCTCCCCCTTGTTTTTACCCCTACAACAATTCTTGCATCTGCCCCTTATCTTCGCTCACATAACCACCAACTGATTTCACCTACTGCCTAGACTACTGCAGGAACCTGCTAGTTAATGTCCCTACCTCAAGTCTCTCCCCATGGCAACACATCTTGTACTTGTGAAGTTGATATTTTGAGCCTAAGTGCAAGACTTTATATTTACTGTTACTGAATTTCATTCTATTAAGTTTGGCTCAATGTTCTAGCCTGGCTAGATCCCTTTTAATCCTATCACTTAGTGTGTTAGTTATCTTCCCCAGTTTTGTATCACCTGCAAATTTGATAAGCATGCTATCTATGCTATCATCTAGGTAACAGCTAGTAATTAACTAATAGCTAGGTAATTAACCTGTAAAAATGTTAAACAGCATAGGGCCAAGCACAAGTTATTAAGCACCCCACTGGGGACTTCCTTTCAATTTGTCACTAAATTGTTAATTGTTTGTTACTCTTTGGGTCTAGCCTTTTGACCAGTTCCAAAGCCATTTAATTGTACTTCATCTCCAACCTTTTCACAAGGATAACATGAGAGACTGTCAAATATTTGGCTAAAATATAATTTAGGTAAATTATATTTATATCATTCCTCTAACTGACAAATCTAGTAACCCTGTCAAAAAAGGTAATAAGAGTTTTCTGATATGATTTATCCACACATATATCTGTGTTTATTGCTTCCTTTTCTAGAGATTCACTAACCATCTCTTTATATCATGTTCTAGAATTTTGTTAAGAATTGAAGTCAAGTTCAGGGACCCACATTTGAAGAATCTAGCCTCTTCCCTCTCGGGGAAATGGAGAATGTTTGCCCTTCTTCAGTCATGCAGTACCACTCCCATTCTTCATTATCTTTCAAAGATGACTCAGTCATGTATCTGCTGGGTCTGGTCGTACTCTTAGAATGTTCATTTGCAACTGCTGAATCCCAGTATGAAGGATTATGTTGAGAACATTTGTGACCTTCTCCTCCTCCAAAGTAAGATCTACAGTCTAAGTGTACAAATAGCAAATCTCTAGTCATTTGAAGGTGGAGACCACTGCTGCTATGGCTCCTGGGATCGTCCATGTCATTTAATGCAGCATTACAAATTTCCCCTTCATTTTCAGTATTTTCAAGAAATCCCTTGTAAGTCACCCAAGTCCCGGCCATGCCATATCATTTAATTCCTTATTGTCTTCCATGACCAAATTCCCATTCTTCTCTGCCTCATTTAGATTCTGAGCCTCAAGTCTAATTCTGTACAAAGCCTTATATAGATTCAGGTACACTTGTGGTTTTTAATAAACTTTCTCTCATAAAATGTCCTTTGTTCATTCAGTCAAGGCAAATCAGAATATTATCAGGTAAATAATAAAAATACTTAGTATTGATTTTGTCATTTTCATTGTTTGAAGGTGGCAAGAAGGAGGGGGAGAAGAGGAACCACTTCCTTAATTAACATTTATGCCTACTGCATTCAATTATAGATTCCTTTCTAATTATTTCTTTTTTTTTTCAGGTATGACTGTCTCATCTCCTCAACTAGCCTATAAGTTTCTCAAGTGAAGACCATGCCACTTTTTTCTTCTATAGCCCTTAAAGGACCTACAAGTATAATATTAGTCAAAGGCTGTGCCACTAGATAAGTGTGGAAGGGGCTCATATCTAGTACATGGGCCACCAAGAGATTAATTGTTTGGCCATGGCAATCTGGGAAAAAAAAGAAAAATGAAAAATTGTCCCCCTGGGAAAGGCAAATAAAGGAACTGATGAAGTATATTTCATCATGTATCCAAAGGAAACACAAAACACTATTTCATGGGACACTTGATCATTATACCTTGTGATGTTTGTTATGAGAATAAACAAAGATACCATTATGAAAATCATGGTAGTTTCTAAATCAATATACGTTCCAAAGAATGAAAAGGACAAGAAATTCTACAAACAGTTTGATGAGGCCTTCCAAATGCAGTCAATGTACACCTTAGAACTTAGTGATTTCAATGCAAATATGGGCAAAAGAAGAGTATATTAGAAAAAATGGAAAATCTAGTTCAAGTATTAAGAAATGAAAGGGGGGGGCGGAGCCAAGATGGCGGAGTAGAAACAGCTCATCCAAGCCACTCTGCCCCCACATTCCCCCCAAACGATGTAAAAGGGGGCTCTGAACAACTTCTGGAGCCCCAGCACCCACAGAACGACACAGAGAAACTAAACTCCCGCTGAGGACAGCCCAGCAGCCCTGCAGGAAGGACCAGCACAGCGCTCTGGGACCTGGCAGCGTGCAGCACGCAGAGCACAGGAGCCGAGCCGAGCCGAGCCCAGGTCCGCATAAGCCGAGGTTTTAGCCCCAGGGCGGCAGGGCCAGCAGCCAGCTGGAGGAACCCCAGAACACCAGGAGCTGTGGCGACTCCAGAATTATCAACATAGACTTGCCTAGGACAAAGTAAGAGGTTAGTGTCCTATGGACTTTGGGACCTGTATTTGGGGAATGCGTCAGCTCCCTCCCCTGGGGGCTAGAAGCTGCTGAGGACAAACGCCATTTTGTGGTTTTCAGAGGCAGCTCTGGCTCCCAGCCTACAAATCGTGGGGAGATACAGTGATCAGTCTTGGGGGGTAATCGCTCTTGCTTTAACATCCCTGGATCTGGATTGTGATCTAGGGTGGAAGTTGTGGGTGGGTTTACAGCTTGCCAGAAACGGAAGTTTCCCCCCCACACGTTCGGGACGAAAATTCCTCTATCTGGCCTTAAAGCTATAGTGTGGCAACAAGCCCAAAAGTCAAGCAATTAAGTGGCAACATGCCAAGGCAAAGGAAACAGAAAAATGCAACCCTAGACTCCTATTTTGGGGGCATAGAGCAGGAAAAGGACTGTGAGGTCAGAAGTCCTGCTCCAAAAGCCCCAGGGAAACCATGAGCGGGTTGCAGGCCATAGAGGACCTTAAGAAGGACTTTAAAAATCAAATAAGAGAAGTGGAGGAAAAATTGGAAAGAGAAATGAGAAGGATGCAGGAAAAGTATGAAATGAGGGTCAACAGCCTGACTGAGAAAAACAACACCTTAAAAAATAGACTAGCTCAAATGGCAAAGGAGGCCCAAAAGGGCAATGAGGAGAAGAATGCCTTAAAAAGTCGAATTTGCCAGATGGAAAAAGAATCTCAAAAGTTCACTAAGGAGATTCATTCCTTCAGAGTTAGACTGGAGCAAATGGAAGCTAATGACTTTATGAGAAATCAAGATGCTGTTAAGCAGATCCAAACAAATGAAAAATTAGAAGGCAATGTGAAATATCTCATGGGAAAAACCACTGACCTGGAAAATAGATCCAGGAGAGACAATTTAAAAATCATTGGACTACCCGAAAGCCATGATCAAAGAAAGAACCTAGAAATCACCCTTCAAGAAATTTTCAAGGAAAATTGCCCTGATGTTTTAGATCCAGAGGGCAACATAGAGGTTGAAAGAATCCACCCATCACCTCCTGAAAAAGATCCCAAAAAGAAAACTCCCAGGAATATTATAGCCAGGTTCCAGAGTCCCCAGATCAAGGAGAAAATACTACAAGCAGCCAGGAAGAAACAATTTCAATATTGTGGAAACACAATCAGAATAGCCCAGGACCTGGCAGCTTCTACACTGAGGATTGAAGGGCATGGAATATGATATTCCAGAGGACAAAAGAACTGGGAATGAACCCAAGGGTCACCTACCCAGCAAAACTGAGCATTTTGTTTCAGGGGAAAATATGGTCATTCAGTGGAATAGAGGACTTTCAAGCATTCTTGAGGAAAAAACCAGAGTTGAATAGAAAATTTGACATCCAGACACAAGAAACAAGAGATGCCTGAGAAGGTAATCAGGGAAAAAGAAATCAAAAGGAACTTATCAAAGTTGAACTATTTACATTCCTATATGGAAAAACAATAACTCTGACTGATGAAATCTTTCTCAGTATGAAAATAATGGAAGAAGGGTGTATGGTCATATGAATACATATGTGAATGTGTGCATATATGTTTACAGTTATACATGGATAGAGGGCATAGGTTGAATTTGTTGGGAAGGGAGGATACTCAAGGGGTGAAATTATGAGGTGAGAGAGGAAAGTGTCAAGAGGAGATGGGGAGAGACAGGGTAGTGTAAACTATCCCATGCAGAAGAAGCAAGGGGAAGTGGTTGCAAAAGAGGGGGAGAATAAGGAAGGCTAAAAAGGCAAAACCACATTCAAACTGAATTTGGTTCAGGAAGAAAATGACATACATAGTAAATGGGATATCTCAACTTGCAGCAGGATAGGGGGAAGGGGGATGGGAGGAGGGATGATGGATGGGAGGGCATCCTTGGGGTGAGGGGAGGTTGGAAGTACCCACTATAAAAGAGGGACAGGATCATGTAGGGAATGGACCAGGTGGGGGGTGGGATGAGTGGGAGGGAATTATAAGCAGCCTTGTACAATATATCTACTATGATAATGTTTTGCATAGCTAGACATGTACAACATGTACTGAATTACTTATCTCCCCAGAGGGAATGGGTGACAAGGGAGGAAGGAAATGGATCTGAAATTCGAGGTCTTAACATTAAATGTTTCAAATATATATAAATACTATTATTAATACTCTTTTGCTTGTAATAGGAGATAAGATGTGCAGGCATTGGGATGCAAAGACTCACCTTCCTCTAATGGAAAAGTCGATGGGGGTATGGGAGAAGGTATGGGAGAGAGCAG
Organism: Gymnobelideus leadbeateri; assembly: GCA_011680675.1. Lineage (NCBI taxonomy): Eukaryota > Metazoa > Chordata > Mammalia > Diprotodontia > Petauridae > Gymnobelideus > Gymnobelideus leadbeateri. The sequence continues at coordinate 530,906 of WOXC01000800.1, forward strand.
ATTGGAGGAAGCGATATCTTGTGGGATTACTGTTCTGGGAGGTTGGATAGGGGAATAATGGGGGGAAAATGATTGTAACTCAAAATCTGGCGGAAATGAATGATGTAAAACAGAAGTTAATAAAGCATTTGTTTAAAAAAAATAAAAAATTAAAAAAAAAAAGAAAAAAAAAGAAATGAAAGTGGCCAAAAAGATTTATGAACTAGACAGAAGAGTTATCCCCATGTGTCATGAACACTTAGGAAAATTAGAAGGTGTTAGGCATGGTAAGCACGGAACATCATGAAAAATAAAAACAACTCATCTTATTATAGAAGAAATGAATAGTTTTTGACGTGTGAGCCATTTCTGAACCATTAGCCTGCGTATTGTCATAACATCAATTTGTTATGACAAAAACCAAAACCAATTCCAAATTAGAGAAAAAGGATAAGATTTGGAAACAGAATGTAAAGTAGAACAGATCCAACCTGCTGCATTCAGACACGGTGGTAACACCAAGAATTGGGAAATGGAAAGAGGAAAAGACACCAACAATTGATTATTCACCTTTCCTAAGGAAATTTGACTGACAAAAATAAACTACTTGAGGAGGTATTGTAGAGAATTAGAGTTAGGAAAACCTAAGCTCAAGGTCGGCCTCTAACAAGTTGGCTGTGTGATCCTGCGCAAGTTGCTTGCTCTTTTAATGCCCTGGGCACCAAAAATATGACTATACATTGGTAGAAAGAGTTCTTCCCTGGAAGTTCCCTATACTGATAAAAGTCTAGTTAAAAAAAAAAGTCCCAAGAATGAGGGCAGAAATTACCTCGGTCATTAAACAAGTGATCTCCATGCCAACTGTAGGGACATGGCAGCCTAGAGCAAATCTGCTTTAGAAGAGTTTTCAGTTAAGACTCCACTGAGGCTTTTGAGACACTCTGTGTATTCATTTACAAGACTCTATGGAAGAAGATAGCAGAAGTTAATGAGCTGTATGACTTCATAAAACAATGAGAAGGGGTTGAGCAAGTTTGCAGAAAGCTAGATGTGATATACAGGTAGGCCAGATCATCCAATAAAACCGGAAACGTTAAAAGACCTTACTATGAACAATGTAATGACCAACCAGCAATCCCAAGGACTAACAATGAAGCGTGTTCTCCATCTCCTGAGAGAGAAGCTCTGGACTCAGTGTACAGAATGAACCATATATCTTTTGGACATGGTCAATGCAGGAACTTGTTTTGCTTAACGATGCATATATGTTAGAATGGTTTGGGGGGGGCGGGGGAGGAGCAAGGGAGAAGAGCTGGGAAGATGAGAAAATAGGATTTTGCTAACTGACAAAAACCAAAATTCAAATTAAAAACCTCTGAAACTAGAAGGACAACAAACAGATTAAAAATGGAATAGCTATTTCAACATTTCTATTAACAAAATACTTTATTTTCTTCTTCAATGACAATGGAACAATTGTATGTAGACTCTAACATGTCAGCTCCTAACTTGTTAAATGAGGGAGTAGACATGGCAATGCAGATGACGAGCCCAGGCAGAACAGCTGGATATTCAGTACACAGAAAGGAAATCCTTGTTGGAAGCAGCACAGTTTTAAAGGTGTTGAGGAAAGGATGCTCAAGCTGTCAGAAAGGGGAGAAGGTACACAGCAGCTGCGAAAAACCTGAAGTTGGTATTGGAATATGGGACTGGGATTGGAATTGGCTATGGTATTACCACACCAAGAGGACATCAGAAATGACCAACTCAAAGACTTCTGCTCTCATTTCTATAAAATCTTTATGAGAATGATTAAGGGCATCTTTGAAAAAACTAGGCAGGCTCTTTCAAGTCACACACTTGACTGAAAGGTGAGAGGACACAAGATCCCACTCTGTGTAGTTTGTTGATTCTTTTTCTTTTCTTTTTTTTTTTTTTTGGAGGGGGCGAGGCAAGGTAATTAGGGTTAAGTGACTTGTCCAAGGTCACATAGCAACTAAGTGTGTCAAGAGTCTCAGGCCAGATTTGAACTCAGATCCTCCTAACTCCAGAGCTGATGCTCTATTCACTGTGCCAACTAGGTGACCCTGTTTGTCGATTCCCAAAAAAGCATGTTTATTTCAGAAGTTCAAACTACTCCCTAAAAGGTTCTCCTACAACAAGGCATCTCCCACACATATGTTTAAAATCATACAAAATTCCTCACTAGGCAAAAAACAAAGGTAACTGGAGATTGACCCACTGATAAGCAGTATCAAGTGAAGCCACAAAGAGGGAAGAGTTTGCTTGTCCATGATATTTGTCACTGTTGTGGAGAAAGATTTGTGCAGTTCAGATCAAATATGCTCCAGTTTGTGGATGATATTGTGCTGATTACCTCAGGCCTAGGGAGATTATAAAGCTCCCTAAATGAGATCCACAACCACTCAAAATATCTTAATCTAACAATCAACATAGGGAAAAAGCAAGTGGGTAAAAACTGCCCATTGTCCAGACTGTGATATCTGGGTAATGAAGAAATCATTGGGCTGATCCATTAATACAGACACGGAGATGGCCAATGAACTAAGCCCAGAATTGAGTAGGAATCAGATAGACAGCTGAATTGCTTCTGGGAAATTTCAATGACCCCAAGATTCTATTCACAATAACAATGCATCTTGTCAACACCAATATGCACCACTGATATGTGGTTTTCCATGAAAAATCTTATGAATCAAAATTGCAGATTACTTCAAGACAGAGACATGTGGTAAGTGTAAGCATGCTGGAACATGTTGCCAATGATTATGCAAAAGAAGTGGCATAAAAGATTATGTATGAGATGTATGTTTTGGAAAAGAAGGGGCCAGTCACAGAGTAAGATCCCTGCTGTATCAGATCATTTCTGGAGAGCTGTGCTCAAACGAGAGTACACCATGTTTTAGAAAAGGACCAATTATAAAGAGTGCACAGGAAGGCAACCAGAATGGTGAAGAGCCAAGAGCTGATGCCATCTGGTATCACCTGAAAGGCCTGGGGATGTTTAGCAAGTTGAAGAAGAGACTCCTTGGGGCGGATGGCTGCCTTCAAAGCGTGCAATAGATAGGAGTGGTGGGTGGAGGCAGAAAGGCCCACATTTGAATCCTGCCTTGCACAGTTATTAGTTATGTGACCCTATGGAAATCACTTAATCTCATTCCACTTCATCTATAAAATGGGGATAATAATAGCACCTAACTTACAAGGTGCCTGTGAGGACCAAATGAGATATTTGTAAAGCATTCTGCAAACCTGCTATTTAAATTCTAACTATTGTGTGGCTGCTATTGTAGGAAAAATTAGATTGCTTCCCTTCAGTGCCAGAGGGAAGAATTAGGAACAATGGGAAGAAATCGAAAAGAGGCAAATTCAATCTTAATGGGAAATGGCTGCTGAGGTCCTTCCTGGGGGATAAAAAGCTTCAACACCCTAATGTTGTCCTTGTATCCACTCGAGGTTAAAAACCTTAGGAGGACCTTTAGCATCCTGGGTGAATCATCTATGGAGAATTCAGGTGAGAACATGGGCAAGAGTTAGTCAGGATGAGGAAACGTGGGTGCTCCCAGGAGGGAGGGGGATGTAAATCTTCAGGAGCAGCATTTGGTACAGTGTTACTGCTCAGCATATACTCAAGTGGTGATACTAAATCATCTTTTCTGCTCACTACTGTAACTATGTCATTCTACTGCATAAAGTCCTCTCTTGACTTTCTATGGCTACCCACCTCCCATCAGAGTCCCCTCCAACTTACCAGAGCACCACTGCTCAGCAGAATCATGAAGATGATGAAGGTCTCAAACCAGTTGTGCTCCACAATGAGGAAACAGGTTTTCCTTAGGATCCACCAGGACTTACCCAGTCCATCCTCAATGTTGACCTGGCAACACTTGAACCGCTGTACACAACCTGACACCAGAGGGAGAAGAACAGGTCAGAGGGACGGATGTGCCTTCCTACGTCCCAGCTAGGCTGTCCCGGCATGCCACCAAGAACATAATGGCAGAATCAGAAAGCCTGACCCAGATGAGTGTGCTCCCACTCCACACAGCTGCCAAAATAAGATTGTTAAAGCACAGGTCTGAACTGACTGTGTCTCTCCCCTGCTCAACAAATTCTAGTGGCTCCCTATTAGCTCTAGGACCAAGCCCACACTGCTCTTTTCTTTGCTGTTTAAAGCCCTTCCCAATGGCTCCTTTTTCAGGCTTCACATACTCTACGGTACAATCAGACTGGCCTTCTTGCTGTTCCTCACACAACAGCTCATCTCCCATCTCTGTGGCTTCACTGAGGGTCAGAACAAGCCTTTCACAGTTGGGAAGAAGCAGTTGGAGTGACAAGAAAGGAGCAATCATCAAGGAGAAATGGACTCCTTGGACTGAGACCCTCCGTCATACGGTTTTGTGCTGGTGATGAATGAACAGAGGAAAAGCTGAGAGGAATCACTTAGAAGAAACAGCACTGGCTTTCCCTTTAAAGCCTGTGCTTTCCTCCTATTTCCTTCCTAATATAGACTGTCCCAATCTCTACACTATTCATAAGTAGTTCAGGAAGGAGGCACTAAGCCTCTCTCCAACTCTTACCCAGCCATGGCCATGGACAGCAGTTAATTAGAGGACCCCTCCAATTCCATCCTCCACATCAAGCCCTATCCAGACTCCTCCTCACCCTCTGTGAAGCAGGCATCTGGATCCAAGTACTCCTCAGGTTGCTCCACCGGCACTTCCTCCACTTCTGGTTTTATATCAATGGTGCTCCCCTCAGAGGAACTGGTATCATCTAGTTTCTAGTTTCACAACAAAAAGGAAATCAGATAAAAGCTCCCTCACTCCATGCTCACAATTCCCCTTGGCATACTGCATGGACCATCTACCATATATAATTCTAATACGCATTCCTATTCCCCAAACTCATCACTGGTAACTCAGGATGGTCACACAGTTACCAGGATGACCTAGGAAATTACTAATCTTCTCTCATTTGGGTTAGTATAATAACTTCCAAGTCAATAAAGCAGACAAAAGATGATGCCCTCTCTACAGCTAATATGCTTCCAGGTTAGTCCCAGGGGTTCATGTCTAGAAAGGTGTAGACTCTGGAAAGCCTGTCCAACTCTAGAACTGTATAATCCTAGACTCAGAATGGGCTTTGTAGGTCTGACCCCAAGTCATCTCTGACCTGGAAGACCCAGAGAAGACTGGGGTGATTAAATATGGTTCTTTCTAAGGCTGATCTTGCAAATCCCCAAATGAATTAGATTTTGAAGTTCACCCAAATAGTCTAGAACCAGCCCAGAGCTAAAGCAGCTCATAAAGGAGGGAGAATCAGGGCACTTTGCCCTGAGCCCATGATTTCCATGATAGGACAACCCTCTGGTTCTTACATCTTTGCTGCCTTCGGGATCTGACTCGCTGCTCACATCCTCAGTATTGAGATTTTCAAAGTCAGACTCGCCCACGGCAATGGGGACACGCACAGTCAGATTGGGGTTGTTGATGAAGGACATGTGGTCCTCATCAATGATATACTTTTCCACACTGCTCCCGATCCCACTGGTGGTGCCGTTCCCATTCTTCTGGTAGTCGCCATTCCGGTGGATGTCAGCCCCAGTGTGGTTGGCAATGCAGTTGGCCTTTTTGTCATAGAGCTCATCCAGGGGCTTCACCTCATCAGCCTCACGTTTGAAGTGGGTCTGAACAAAGGCGTGTACTTTCAACTTAATCCAGGCTACCCCCTTCTTAATGCGGATGACAGAGATCTGCAGGTTGTTCATTTCTCCATCGTCATCTGTGGCAGCCAGGTTGTCAGCACTGAAGGAGCTTAGAAGCAAGGCTAGAAACAGATTCAGCACCTGCAGTGAGTGGGAGAAGAAGAGAGGGCCAAGGATGCTGAGCAGGTCATGGTCAGTCCTTCCAATCATATTTACTAAATCTGTCCAGGCTTGGGGACTCATCGGATTAAGTCAAGCTAATTATTTTATTAAAACCAACTTTGTGGAGCACATGAACAAGTGCCAGAGATAAAGGAGGTCCCTAATGAGCCTACAACTGCATTTTCTCTTTATAGTGTCTTAAGTAGACACTTAATATTTGTTTCATTAAAAATCACTCCTATAAGCTATCATTGTGTGTATGTGTGTGTGTACACGTGTGTGTGTGTGTGTGTGTGTGTGTGTGTGTGTGTGTGTGTGTGTGTGTGTGTATGAGAGAGGGGGGGAGAGGGAGAGGGAGAGAGAGAGAGAGAGAGAATTTATGTATCCCCTAACTTTCTCAGCCAAAACCCTTGAAAAAGCTGTCTTCTCTCTTTGCCTCCCACTTCCTCTCCTGTCTCCTTCTCCAATATGGTTTCCTGCATGATCATTTCACTCAGGAGCCACCAAGGATCCCTCCATCACCAAATCTGAGACTTTTTCTCATTCCTTGTTGACCTCCCTGTATCACCTGACTATTGACTACTCCCTTCCTGCTGGATATTCCCTTCTCTGATGAATTTTCATGACATTGCTTCTGAGTTCTCTTTCTACTTGTCTGATTATCCTTCTCAGTCTCCCTTCCTACATCATCATTCACAATCCATCTCCTAACTGTGGGTGTCTTCCAAGATTCTGTCCTGGATCTTCTTCCTTCTATATATACTCTCTTGTTTGGTAACCTCACCAGTTTCCATACATTTAATTATCCTCTCCAGGCTCCTGAAACCTTCTTACCTCCAGGATCAAATATAAAATCTTCTATTTGGCATTTAAAACCCTTCACAACCTACCCTAGCCTACTTTTCTAGCCTTTTGTACATGACTCCCCTCCATGCACATGGCAGGTTAGCCAAATAAGCTTTCTCACTGTGCCTTAGAGTTAGTATCCCATCTCCTGCTTTTATGGCTTTGCCTGCCCTCCCCCCCCCACCCCAAACAGGCTAGTTCTCTCAAAATCCCTATTCCTTCAAGGCTCAGAACAAGTGCCACCTTGTCCATGTGACCTTTCCTTATGCCCTTGGATGCTAGTGGCCTCTTCCCATAATCAACCTGTCTCTACTTTGTATCTGTTTATACATGTACATATTATCTCCCCTGGCCAGAATAAAGACAGAGACTGTTTTCATTTCTGTCCTTCTATCATCAGTGAGTCATAGCTTAAGGCCTAACATATAGTAGGTACTTAATGAAATGCTTCTTGGTTGATCTAGAAGATGATGACCTGGCACACTATACAAAGATACCATGGTCCCCTACAAACCAAAAATCCTTTAGACAGGGGTCTGGTGACAGACTGAGGACCAGTCCAAAAATCCTAAATATTATCTATGTTAGGTATGGAGGAATTTTGATTTGATTCATTGGAGGGAACACACACACACATACACAAATATACATACAAACACACACACAGATGAAATCACAAATCTCTTAAAATACTGAAATGATATTCCAACTATCTAGAACCCAGTCATCTAGCAATCTTGCCAATTTAAGTGGTTTAAATGTAGAACAAGAAAGTAACCAAACAGCCTTCTGAGCAGTCAAATAGAAGTCACAAAATCTACATGTTAAACTTTCTGAACTTTGCTCACAGGACAGCTCCACTTGTCCTCACTTTCATTCTAAAAAGTTTGGTGATCTGGTCTCCTAGTCCACAGCAGACAGAAGAGCATTTTGCAAGTAGGTACATGGAAAGCAGTAATAAATGAAAGCTGATAGCAAGGAAAGAGACATAAAACCATAAAAAGTTGGCATTAAAAGCCTCAAAAAGGACAGATGTTTAGGGCCCTTGAGGCTAAGAGTACAACAGTCATAGTTGTACTCCTGAGTCACAAATAAAGGGCTAATCATCTCTGGTATACTCTAGTTGAGAAAACAAGGGAGTATATAATATACTTTGGAAGAATTTTATTAAAAATCATTAAAATCAAGTTTTGGTACTCAAAAGGTTAAATTGCCAGCTATTTGAGAAATGATGATTCATCAATGATTGCTTTAGGGGATAATCTCAGTGCCCAAAAGTACTTTAGAGTCGTGGTAAAGTAGCTAAGTTTAGTCCTTCAAAAAGGCTTTTTAAAGGAGGAATTTTGAGTTATACTATCAAGGTGACCACATTTCCTGTCTCCTTTCCTCTCTGAGGGCTGCTACCCTAATTCAGGTCCATCCATCTCTCCCCAGCACTACTGCAACAACCTGTTCCTTTGGTCTCCCTATCTCCAGTGTCTCCCCTCCCCAATCCATCTTCCACACACAGTTGATGATGCAATACTCCTTAAAGCAGTGGTGTGACCATGTCATTCTCCTGTTCAATAAACTCTAGTGGTTTGATGTAACCTCCAGAGGCAAATACAAATACCTGTTTGGCATTAAAAGTCCTTTTCAGCCTGGCTCTTGCAGACATCATTTACCTTTACACATTCAAACCACAATTCAGCCAGAGTGGACCTTCCTGCTTTTTCCTCATCCAAGACAGTCCTTCCGCCAGGCTGCCCCTATGGCTGGGATGAACTTCCTCCTCAACCCCACCTCCTAGAACTGCTCCTTTATCTGCCAAGCTCAGTTCAAAGACCTTTCCTGGTCTTTACAGCATTGGCCAAAGTGTGCATTCCACTGCTTCAGCCTCAGAGAACCAAGGGTCAGCTCCACACCATGACAGGGCACTGGAGCAGGATTTCAGTGGCAGTAATAAAAATGGTCTATATATAATACATGTATACAATGCTTTAAGGTTTCCAAAGTGCTTTCCACACAACTCCATTAACCCCATTTTACAGATGAAGAGGCTGAGGTTAAGTGAAAAAGAAAAGCTAACATTTATATAGCACTTCATTGTTTATGAAGAGCTTTACAGATATCACCTCTTCAGATCCTCACAACCCTGGGAGGTAGGTGCTCTTATTATCCCCATTTTACAGGATGAGGAAACTGAAGCAGACAGAGCAAAGTGCTTGGCCCAGGGGGGATCTGAACACAGGCCCTCCTGACTCCAGGCCAGTCCCAGTAGCGAGGATAAGATCTGAACCCATGTCTTGTGGCACCAAGGCCAGCACCCTTCTATTACACACACTGCCTATATGATAAGGAGGCACTCCGGATTCTTAAGGGAATACAATTCCTACAAAGAAGTCAGAGGAAGATTATTCTGGTAGCTGTATGGATAGGGAGTGAATCAAGGAGATCTGACTACAAGCCTAGAGGTTATAGAAGAGTCTAAGTAGGAGAACAGCACACCCCCAGTGGTGAGGACAGAGCAGGTAAATAATGGGACCAGAACAACAGGGTCTTAGAACTATCAAAGGATTTTAAGGTCCTCTTGCTAAACCCTTTCTGATACACAAACCTTTTCTGCCACATCCTTGATGGTCCTGGCTTGAATCTCTCCAGGGATGGGACAGCCCTTTTTCTATTCGGTGAAACCCCAAGAAATTCCATGATGGCTCAGCTGAAAGGGTCTATTTGCTCTATTTTAGGTTCCCTATGCATATGGAAAGCAAAGACCAGGAACAGCCACCATTTTGATACGCAGCAGGAAGACTCAACATAGGGGGTTTGGGGAGCACAGGTAGGGAGTGACATCCAAGTCAGAAAAAAGCGATCTATAAACTGATACTAACCACCAAGTTGCCAATGACCATAACCATCATGAAGACAATGAGGCACATGGCCTGGCCTGCCACTTCCATGCAATCCCACATGGTTTCGATCCATTCCCCACACAATACACGGAAGACGATGAGAAAAGAATGAAAAAAGTCATGCATGTGCCAGCGAGGGAGCACGCAGTCTTGGTTGATCTTGCAGACACACTCCTTGTAGCTCTTCCCAAACAACTGCATCCCCACCACAGCAAAGATGAAGACAATGATGGCCAGCACCAGGGTCAGGTTGCCTAGAGCACCCACTGAGTTCCCAATGATCTTGATCAACATGTTCAAGGTGGGCCAGGATTTGGCCAGTTTGAAGACTCGGAGCTAAGAAAAAAGAAAAAAAAAACCACCAAAAAACCCAAATTATATTCAATTTCTTTCTTACCAACCACAGCTAAGAAAACAATAAAGCCAAAAAAGAATAAAGGTTATTTATTGAGTGCCCCTGGGGAACTCTCAGCACTTTATATAGAGCATACAGGTAGAAAAATGTAGGTCATCCCTGCCAATGCACAAAAGGAAGAAGGGAGGCAGTGTGCAGGGAAATGATGGGGTTTCCTTTTACAGTGAGTCTATGGGAGATACGGAACCCAGGAATCCTACTCTGAAGACTGAGTTTTACAGCTAGGCCAGCTTGCCTCATTTAAATGTAAACAAAAACAAGCAATTTTCCTATGGAGACTTTGTTTGAGAAGACAACAGGAGAGTCAAGGGAATGGGGTCACTTTGGGGAAGCCAAGGTACTGGCATGGTAAAGAGAGAATTCTTATCCAGTTAAAAAAAAGTTAGGAGAGAAAGTCAATAATTAAGTGGTCATTTTTCAGTATCCACAGACATAATTTACCTATACCATGTATTTCCTGCTTCACTGGTTTTTTCCTAGTGACACAGCTTGATATAATGTATATAGGGCTAGACTTGGAGGCAGGAAGATCTGAGTTTCAATTCTGCCATTAGCACTCTGTAGCTGTGTGGTGTTGGTTAAGACCTTTAACTTTTTTGCATCCCAAGTACCTCTCTCAGGCTATGGAGCACAAAGATAGACTCCATTAGTAGATGCAGCTTTTGCACTAAGAGGTCACTACACCAATGAAATCACAGGTCTGAACAACAAGAGATTAGTATCGTGCTTTATTAATAGCCTCACTATTATGTTGAACACGTAAAATTGGTAACATTTATGGTTATATTTCTGAAAGAAGCAATTCTGAGGACATACTTTAAAAAATCTAATTTTACAATGAAAGACAAAAGAACAATCTCTTTTCCCACTTATCAAAAGATCAAATGCTGACATGAAAATAACACCAAAATCTTTGTGATAATAACAAATGGAGCAACTTTTCCTCTAGGAAAAGAGTCACTTGTGAGTAAAGTAGTTCTATGTCTGCAACGGCTTAAGGAGTAGGAGACCAATAGGTGTTAGTTCAGAATAATAACAATGGATGTTTTCTTAAATATTTACCAAGCCCTTCACACACATTATTTCAAAATTTTAGGCTAATTGCCACGCTGTGAGGCAGGCACTTCAGTAATTTCCATTTTTTTTTTTTTAAGCAATTGGGGTTAAGTAACTTGCTCAAGGTTACACGGCTAGTCATTATTTGTGTGTGGGTGCTCATTTTCTGAGGCCGGATCTGATCTCGGGTCATCCCAACTCGGCGCTTTTACTGCGCCACCTAGCTGCCCCTTTAGGGCAATTTGCGTTAAGTAACTTGCCCAAGGTTACACGGCTAGGTTTTTGTTTGTGTGGTTTTTGTTTAAGTGTATGAGGCCGGAACCGAACTCAGGTCCTTCTGACTCCAGGGCCGGCGCTCTACTCAACCTAGCCGCCCCAATTTCCATTTTTTTGATAAAGAAAATGAGCCCCAGAGAGGATAAAGACTTGCTCAGGGTCACCCAACTAGTAACTGTCACTGGTGGGATTTAAACCCAAGTCTTGCTGCCTCTAGCACGCTGTACCTTATGTCAAGTTGCTTCAGAAGGCAGATGACCATTAACTTCAAAATGAATGACTGGAACATATTTGGACAAGTTTTGAATTGCTGTTCTATATTAAAACAAGGAAAAGCTGAGCCATAGAAAATAATAATCATTTGTTTCACATGATACTATCTATAGGTGGCTATTCTGGTAAAAATATAAGTGACTGTGATATAAGAAATTAGCTGGAAGGAGACATCACAAATTGGATGATCTTTGCCTTTTGTTAGATCTAAACTGGAGCCGGAGCAGGCTTTCCCCTGTTTATGTTCTACATATCTGTCTGAGTCCCACCTCTTTTAGGGGATTTGACTGCCCATAGTCCTTGCCTTTCTTTTTACTCTTCCAGGCATAATAAGAAATATTAACAAAAGAAGGTCTACACTAGATATTAATTAAAGAGTTAAAAAATGAAAATTTGGGAAATTATGCAAATATAACTCAAGTCTTAATCTCTATTAGTTTGCTGGACTCACCATCCAAAAGGACTTAAACATCTTCAGTTTCAAATGCTAAGGCATTTCTCTGAAGGATAAAAGCAATTTAGGGAAAAGTGCAGTAGCCAAAAATAGTCTAACAGCTTTCTGAGAAGGTAAGAGTTGAATTTTTTATCCCCCTCGGCATGTCTCAGCTTTCTAAGGGATTCTTTGAGGGTATCATTTCTGCCTGGCTAGGTTTTAGACAACTTTTCAGAGCAAACTTACCGGTTATTCTTTCAAAGACACATTTTTGTCATTTTACCATAATTTTATTAAAGGGGGGAACAAGAAGCATTCTTTTTACCTAAAGATGTAGGAATCAAGACAAACGTTCAACTCAATTTAACATCTCAAATATTATCCAATCCCATTTCATATATGAGGTAACCAACTTAGAAAGCTGATAAAGCTTCACCTTTTAATAGAGGGATATTGATGTCATTTAAGGGAAATGATTGGCTAGGGCAAGGGTTTCTAACCCAGGGTCCATGGACCTCTTGGGGATCTATGGATAAATTTCATGGGGTTAGTGAACTTGAACAGGTAAAGAATTACATATTTATTTTTAATTTTCAGCATAACTGTTTTCTTTTGTAATCCTAATTTGATTTTATGTATTTAAAAACATTATTCTGAGTGAATGGGCTCCACCAGACTGCTAAATGGGTCCATGGTACAAAAAAGGTTAAGAACCGCTCGCTGGGTTAAAGGAAGAAATGTTTAAGATAATCTAAAAAAATTGGCCTAAAACAGAAGTCATGCTTAGCAGTCAATTTTATATAGGAACCAATGCCTCTTTTAAGGAATTACTAAAAAAGAAGTTATGCCTGTAGCTCAATTTTATAAAGAAACTAAAAGATTGGATATTGGGCAGGAAACCCTAAGTTTGGGAGAGTTTTGTAGTTAACTCAAAAGAAATTGGAAAAAGGATTAAGGATTTAGACTGGATGAATTTGAAGGTCCTTTCCATCTCTTAGATTCTGGGGGTAGGATATAATGCAGGAATTTTGTGGTTATCAGATTGACTTCTATAAAAGGTAAGAACAAGATAAGAAACTTTAAAAGAAACTGAAGAAAGTTAGAATACCAAACGGAAAGATCTCAGCACCGAAAGCCCCTCCACATCTGCTAGACCAAGTTCCATTAAACTGAGGGAGACAATAAATCCATCAAAAATGTTCCAACCTTCTTGGAAATAATAGTAGGGATCCATAGCTATGAGCTTCAGAAACATTTCTGCTGTGAAAATTCCAGTGAAAACCTAGGGAAGAGGAGAAGGGAAAAGAAGGACAAGAGGAGAAAACAGAGATGATTAAAATAGAATGCTTTAATTATTTACCTTTGAACATAAATTTGCTAAGAAACACCAACATGGCCCCTTCATTCAGTCTTACCTCTGCCATGGCCTAAGAGTACTCATATGTACTTTGCTATCTCAGAGACACCTGAAACCCCAATATAGTGAAGAAAAAAATTTTGCCTTTTTCTACTAAAGCCTTCCCTCCACCCAATTTTCCTGCCTTTGTTGGCAAGGCTATCATTATCTCTCAACCTTGAAAGTTGGTTTTAAGCCTTTACTTAGGTTCAAATACATCACATATTCCAATGGAGAATAATAT